>PVJO010010748.1:0-62875 GCA_004026905.1 Hystrix cristata | reverse complement strand
CAAGAGATGAGAAGGATATTCCTGACTGAAAGCCTCTAGATGGTAAAAGACAGGTGTTATTCATCTACATTTCAATTTTTATTTCTTTGATTTTTATATATCATAAACACTTGGCATATATATGCTAGATTGTACCCAATAATCCTTCTCTTGTTTGAAAGAAATAAATGGAATAACTACTCTTCTCTTCGGCTTTTTGTATTTGATACGGTAAATCAAAATAGCAATTGATGTACTTGGGTAGGTATCTGTTTCCTAGTCTCTTACCCTAGAATTGTAAGTTCCTAAAACATTTACTTCCTGAGTTATTGCAGAAAACACTGGTATTAGGTTAGGCATTGCTTCCCATGGATCTTACCATTTTTCCAATGTGAATTTCTTAGTTTTATCTCTGTCCAATATGCCAATGTTACATGTTTTCCCATTTGTTATGGTAAAACATTATTTCTCTTGGTGATTTCTGTATCAGGAGAGAATAGGTCAGGTTGCAGTAACAAATAGCTTCAAGATCTCAGTACCTTAGCACATTTTTGTTTGTATTTCATTCATACTAATTTTACTATGTGCTTGGATGAACCTCTGGAGCAATAAAACTTTATATTAGGACTGGGCAATTTATGCTGCTTTGGTTTCGTGGCTCTGTGTTTTGTACATGAAACTTCCTCAAAATCATTGCAAGCAGGATTGAGAAGTCTGGGTAACTCAGCACTGGTAATTAAATGATCAGTCTCAAGTGATTCTGGTAACTTGTGTCACTAGGTACATGTTCCATTTGACTGAGAATTACTAGGACCTATGTTCAGAGTAGGTTTTCTTCAGTGGTGCTCAAACCCCTGGACAAGAGGCACAGCTTATCACCAGACCGATGTCAGACACTTTAAAGAGAGTCCTACAAAACTTGTTATCATGTCCTGAGGAGAGACAACGTCTGGCTTTTTCCTGTTATCATTGGCAACTGCACTTAGGTTGTTTATAGCAGCATCAGAAGCAGCTGGTGGTTCAAACCAGCAGCCACTTATTAAGGATAACTGGCAGTAACCCTAAACTAATTAACTAATTAAATATCTCCTTGACCTACCTTCCATGTTCCCTCTAATTCTTTCTGCTGGGAGAAATTAACAGTGAGCCCATTAGCAAGGATATCTCTTCTATGCAGTTTTCAGAATCCTCATCTCATTTTTACAAAGCAGAGTCATGGGAGTGAATATGGTCTTGAAAGAAAGCAATAAGTAAGCAAACCATCGCAGACCACCCCTTTGTCTGCTGAGCAAACTTACACATCGTGCTGCATATATTTAACTCTGTATACAACAAAATATAAACATTTTCTTTTACCTAGTAAGACTCCTATTTGGGGACAAATGGATATACTCTGACCTCCCTAAATAGAATAGGGAAGAAGTCACAAAATAAGTTCAAACTTTCTTTTAGTTCACTCACAAATTTATTGAATATTCTTTAACCTAAACATTAAATTATGAAGATAACCATCACCGACTGATTATTATTATTTAAAATAAGCAAACTTACAGAAAATTGGTATATTGCATTTTAGTCAGCATGCGGGATCCTTCAAAATTTCTACAACAATTACAAAGAATATATATATGTCCAGTCTTTATGCTAGGTAGAGTTGTATCATTTCTGTAGCTGAGTATAAGGCTGTATTTACTTTTAACCTTTCTGTTATCCATTTCACATTTCCTTTCTACCTCACATTGTCTTGGTTCTTTATCTGGGAACCTGAGTCATTATTCCTGAAATGTCTAAATATTCCATGGATTTGCTCTTATTGGGTAGCTGTAGTTTTCCTTTAACTTCCACTCTTAGGGCATGGAAATACCAAGAGACACCCCAGAAAACCCCCTGGGCTGTAAACAGAGTTCTTTGCTTTGACCATACAGTGTGTGATGAACTCAGTTTTCCCTTAAGCAGAATCATTTCATTAGTCAATCTCAGTTTATCTAGTGGAGCATGAAACCCAAAACTGTCAGATGTGAGTCTTATCTTTCAGTTCAAGAAATGATTTTACATCACCTGTTCTCAGCATTCTACCCATAAAAGTTAAGGGAATCTAACCTATAGGCACCTAAACTTTTTGGAAAACATAATAAAAAATACAAGTGGATTTTTAGCATCAAAATGACAGAAACTATTCCTACTTTCACAGTTGGTTGACTTCTCTACTTACGTATGTATTATGGCTATAGAAAAAGCTCCATATGTTGATTACTTATTCAATGCAAATGACTCATTTCTATAATACAGCACTAATATTACCCTGCTTGTATTGTATCTGTGTCATTGCATGGCATTTAATCATTGTGTCAGGTCAGCTCCTGAGGAAGTCCTTGGTAATACGAGTACATTCTATAGGCACAAATCCACTGTCCTGCTTCTTTGCCGGTTATCAGTTCCTGGCTCAGGAGCACTATCATAAAAAAATAAAATGGTGAGGAAAATGTTCTCTGTGCTTATAAACCAGCAGAAGAATTACAGAGTAGGAAAGCAAATGAATATCCAGAATATATGAGTATTCTAGTAAAGAAGAGAAGTTGTTGCTAACTTAATGCTAAAATAGCTCAACAATTAGCTTGCCACAGGTGGCTGCTGCCCCCCACATGGCAGAACTCCATGCTCTTCTCTGTTGAGGACAGAACTGGTAGTATTCAATGAGTCAAAGCCAAATTTGCTTTAGTGGGGACAAGTCAATTTTTTAATCAAACTATATTATTTTTTACTTAATAATATATTGAGAGTATTTTTCCAAGTCTTAGTTATATGAAAATAAAATAATCAAAATACTGTTAGTAGAAATTTAGTTTGTTGTATGCTCATTGTTAAAGTAGCATGTTTTCTTTATGCACAAAGGGTAATATAAATTTGAGCAAGTTGCAAGCTTGAATACTGATCAAATGAGTTTTATCTTTGAAGTAAATATGAAGCAATCAATCTCTTTTACAGCCTGAGGTTCTAGAGAAATAATAGTACTAGTTGTCTTAATTATTGACTGCTGTGTGCCTTTACCTATTCCAATTTCATTCACTTACACTGAATTGGGCTTGCAGTTTTTATTCTGTTTTGCCCCTTTCATTAGAAACACCATGACTAAAGTTTAACTAAAGTAGCTTCAGGCTGCACTAGGCAAAGTTGAATTGACTTTGCACAGCTTGGCTTCTTCAAGTCTTTGGATAATTAGCTATGAGCAGCAAGTTCCTAGAGCTTGTGGGCCATCAGGCTATTTTTAAAGGTACTCGTGTGTCAAAGGAAAACACCATGGGGCAGAGCCCGTGCATTGCCTTCTACCATTTTGTTTCCCCAGGTTTTTAAAAATACACTCCAAATCTATCTTCTGTAGAAATACTTCTTTATGATATTTTGTGTACCTTACATGTCACTAATCTAGAATTTTTATGTATTTCTTCTGGGGTATGTATTTTCTTGCTTTTTTTTTTACTGCTGTTCTTCTTGTATTTATTTTGCTCTTTTTACCATTCTTCCTTACATTTACTCCAAAGATAAAACTCATTCCTTATTTATTACTGCATTATTAGTAATGGAGGGTTTTGGCTAAATAAAAGTGACTCTGGTGCAAAGACCACTGGTTTTAAAGTCTGTCAGTCAATCATGCTTAAGAACTTGACCCTTATTTACATTGCATCAGATGGCTAAATATTCCTCAAAAGAAATAAATCTTAATGACAGAGAGACAGATGTTTTACATATAGGAAGATATAGTTTTTGAAGAAGAACCCTCTAGGTATTTACTGCAGCAAATTTATAGCTACCTATGCATGTAATTATTGGCTTTATTGTTGTCGTTCATGTTTGACCTTTACTATTTTTTTCTTACTGTCTGTCCCTTTCCTCAGTACCTTCTGCAGATGTTTTTCCCCATAGTAAGCCTTCATCCAGTGTTTGTCAAATAGAGAGTAACATTACATTTTTTAAAGTTCTGCTAAATTAAAAGAAAATATATAGACAGACGTCACCTTCTTCTCAACCAATTTAGTAACTTCATAGAGCAAACAAAAACACATACGTCTTTTGAGTCTGTTACTTCCCACAAAAGAACTGTGGAGAACACATATTATCATAATAATTCCAAGAGAAGAAAATATTTCTGCAAATGAAGAATACAAACTATCTGGTACTGATTTAATGAGAAAGAACACTCTTAGAAAAACAGCCTTGGGGCTGGAGATTTAGCTCAGTGATTAGAGTGCTTGCCTTGCAAGCACAAGGGCCTGAGTTCAATCCCCGGCACCACAAAAAAAAAAAAAAAAAAAAAAAGAAAAACATGCCCAGATTTTGAACTAGCATCTTTGGAGTATTTGCCAACAATATGTTGATAGAAATGTAGTGGGAACATCCTGCATGAGAAGGCCCCAGGACTCTTGCTTACCTGACATAATATGGAACATAAATGTCTGGCCAGACTAGGCTAGTAAGGTATCAAAGAGAAGATTTAGAAGAAAAATGTCCTAAATTTTCACCTCATAGAAACTGATTCTCATTGTCCCAACTTTTGCAGTCTCATCCTCCCTCTGACTGTCTACTGTAATTTCAGGAAGACACAGAAATTAAAGTTTTTCTGATAACAGAGAATAGACGTCTACACTATATGTTTTCCTACTTATGTTACTTAGTAAGCATTTTATCATATACTGCTTTATTTCCTTATTTTAGCAACACACATATAAGCTGTATGAATGCACAGAATTTGATTTAAATATTTTCAATTACCTCTTTTTTTCCTTATATCCAGTTTCTGAATTATTATAAATGGTTTGAATTGTCAGTGAGAGAAAAAGATATTGCAGTTCATTTTCCTTGGCCTAAGAGCTTGTTCAGGGGAGATGTCATGCTTTGTCTTTGTATCTCCAGAGCCTGCTGTGGACCTAGTGTGCTTTAGATGCTTAACACAGTCTTTGAATGACAGAGAAAATAAGCAAGTGGCTAGGGGGATGTGTATACATGGGAATAAACAAATATATCCAGATTAGCACTGCTGATATCATCAATGATGGGCATAAAAATACAAAAGAATGCGACAGTTATAGAGAGTTTAGTCAACCTGAACCTGCCAACTTGAGTCCTGGGTCCCCTCTCCTATCTTCTTTGAATAAAGCAACCGATGGACTGTGGTTCTCTAACTGCACGGTTAAAATCTTAGCCTTGTTCTAGTGGGATTAGAAAACAATAGAAGGGACTCAGGCTTTTGCTCTAAACAACAGAAAAAAAAATTATACTAGGTATAAGATGAATAGGGAAAGACATGTCCATGCATAAATTGAAATTGTGGGACAGGCAAGGAGCTGTCTCTCTGTGGATAAAAATATTGCCTTGGGCAGCTCAGAGTGAGTTATAGGAAGGAGAGGTGGTGGTTCATCATCTGCACTTGTTACTGTAACATAGAGTTAGTGGATCTGGTAGTCTCATTTGGATTTTGTGTTCTAAATTACAAAGATTCCTTCAGCATATGAGTGACTTGCTGTACAATAACTGCCATGATGGGGTGAAAGTGCTCACTAATGTCTTGTCCTGTGCTGTAAGCCAATTTGTGCGTCTCTTTAATTGTCTGAGAAATTCTGATATGTTGTTAACCCTGATTAGGTGGCTATGTTATTAAGGCCACATATTAACAGTGGTATTGGTTGTTTACTTGTGCTAAGAGTCATCCTGAGATTCGGAAAAGTATTCAATTTCTATTCCTACTTTTGGAGTGCCTACACGCGGTACTCATTTTTATGTGTAGAAAATTTCATGCCAGCAGGAAGTACTATAAAATGCCGATGGCAATGATTTTAGTGTGTACCACCTATTTTCAGTTTTTCCTCATTTGTTTTCCTTCTATTTATATAGAGTTGTAATTGCCAGCAAGCAGCACTGGCCTCCCACATTATTTATTGTTTCAATATAGGGGACAATTACATATAATTAGCTGGATGATGCCACTTGTTTGCCAGTGGAATTTGCTATGAACTTATTGACTCCTTCCGGGAGTTGCTTTCTATTTCTTGCACTGCTGCTCTGCTGCTGTTTAGAGTCTTACGTTTTTTTTTTTTTTTTCCTTCTTATTTATTGCTTCATTGGTCTGAGGCAGGAAGAAAGCATATGAAAATCGGTATGCAGCAGCCTGTGAATAACTATCACAGAAGGTAGAGAAATAGTTGCATACCAAGTAGAAAACACCCAAATAGGCACAAGGTAAACTTTCAATAATGTGTCTATGTGTGGGTGAAGAAATTCAGGTGAATTTGCTGGGGACTTGTGAAATTTTGTGGAAATTCTCTCCTGATGCCATGGAAGATATAATTTGTGGCATACTATCTTGTTTCTCCATCATGATGTGTTCCACCTGATTTAATTTTCCAGATGGAAGAAGGTCACTCTCTTGATATGAAACTTTAAAATAATTAACATTTTCAAAAAAGATTTTCTAAATTACATTAGTGTGTTTTCTCTGCTTTTTAAAAACAGAATTTACAGAACATAATACAACATACTATGTGATTTTCCAAAACATTAACTTTAGCCAGGCTATGCTCAGAAGTAGCATCTTTGTCCCAGTGGATCTTGAGGCATTGTGATATATAATTTAGTATTCATGGAGTTCTGTTCATGTTTCAGGCTCTGTGTGCAAGAAGAGACTTCTGCAAATTTGGATAGAGAATGTCTTAGATTTTTGCCATTTAGACCAGTGGCCCGCTTCAGGCCATAGCTACCTAACTTGTGATTTTGACTGTGCAAGCATGCAATCTGATTTAAGTAGACGTCTCCTCATTGCTTGTCTCGAGCCTCTTCTTGGTTTCCTTCCATCCCACACTGCTACCCCCTTGGCTTCCTTTCTGCATAGTCCTTAAACTGCGGTCATACTTATCTTGGCTTCCTGGATTGACCTCCTGACTTATACCCCCTCTTCTTACTTCAACTTCTCTATAGTTTTGGTCTTTAGCATATTTTAGAGGAGATTATACAGAATGTGAATCCAGAGTAGCTATGACGGTATGCTCTCCATTTCATTTTCAATACTGTCCACCAGATATTTTTAAGAAGATCATTAGGTCTTTCTAATTCAACATAGTGTGCTACAATTTCTTTTTTGCCTTTAGGGCATTGAATGCTCCTGAACTCTCCACTCAGAATGTAGAATATGCTGTATAGAAGAGATGGGAAAGACATAGAAATGATATAATCAAACACTTCCACTTTACATGTAGAAACATGGAGCTTGGAGAAGCAAAATTATTGGCTAAAAGTGCAGCTAGCAAATGGTACTAGAACCATACTTCTTAATTCAGGCCAATGTTCTTTTCCAGAATCTGCAACATTTCTAAAGATATTTGTCCCCTTTAGTTTCTGGGGTAGAGTATATCTCTGGCTCCTTATCTTATATATATTTTTTCCCATTGTGACTTCCTTCCTAGGACTTACTATTCTTAGCCATGAATGCCCCCTAAAGATTAAAATACAGAATCATAATGTATTATGCTCAGAATCTCATGATTTTATCACATCTCTGAAACCCTCCAACTCTACTCTACTTGAGTGCCTGCTATACAGAGTTTTTGTGTTAAAATATCCCAAAGCTGATTTTCCACTTTTATCCACTTTTCGTTAGTGTTCTTTTTAGATTTAGCCTCTATTATTTCTTTACTGAAATATCTCACTAATTTAAACACAAATTTCTTATAGGAGAGCTCATCCTTCAATATAAATAAACTGAATTTTCCAATATTTGCCATTTTAATCTGTTTTCCAAGTTCCTACATGTAGTCCATGTTTAATAATTCCCTAATAAAAATGATAGGAACAATATTTTTATCTGAATTTCTTTCATTGTAGCCTTACAGGTGATTCTGTAGGAAATAAAAATAAAAACAAATTTGATTGGTTGGTTGTGAAAATTGCTTACAACAAATTCTTTGTAATTCTAGTGGCTGGAGTTTTTGCTTATCATAGTTGGTTAATATTTGCTTGATAAATTACTCTGGACATATTGTATGAAAAAGATAGTCTAAACGCCACCAGGCCTTTCATTCCTATGAAGCCAGTCTCTAAAATGCCAGTTGGTAAAACATACTTTCTAAAGGTATCAGCAAACATCTTCTACTAGCATCCCTATATTTTCCCAATTTGGACAAAAAACTGTAACATACTTAACATATATTTTATGACCATTTTAAGAGGACTTCAGAGTAAAAGGGAACTGGTTCACATCCCAGATTTGCTATTTTCTAGTTGTATACTCTCAAAACTTTATTGTCTGTGTGACTTTCTTATTTGTAAAATTTGGGCAATGATAGTACCTCACATTTTGTGGGAATCAGTTGAAGGCATAGACATAAAGCCCTTAGCACAGTACTTGTTTGGAGAATGAGAAGTACTAGATTTGTATCTGCTTTAATATTATACTTCTTTAAGTTACCTACTACAGATTATAGTTAAACAACAGGTAGTGATTCAATGTGATGTCATATAATATTTGTGCCAAGCACTATGGAAAGAAAAATAGAAATAGAATGAGTGGCATATGAATCTTTAAGTAACCTAAAACAAAATTTTTTCCTGTATTTTCTCGATGCTTTCCTTTTATTAATGAACACAGAAGCACTTGGTATTTATTTTGAATTCAACTTCTCACTAGGACAATATTGTTTTTCAATACTGACATATTACCTTCTCCTTCCCATTTCCCTTCCAACTCTTGGCTGCTTGGCACCATCACAGAATCACTTCTCATAGATGTTCTTTAATTTAATTTTATTTTACGATCACAATCTGTGCACCTTTCCCTTGGCCAGAAGTCCTTTCCTTACTTCTATCACCGGGAAGCTGAAAGAGACTCGACTGGACAGGCCCTCACTTTTAAGGTAATGCACTCAAATTTCCTGTACTCTTAGTGGTAAGCCAACGTGGTCTGCCCCTGATTATCAGTCTGAAAAGCGAAAGAACTTAAATACTTTGTTCAGTCATTTATTAAAATGAAAGTAGCACCCTGGAGCTACAGGAACATGGGGAGCCATTGCCATGTTCGATTTATTTTTAGCTGTTTTGAATTGCACATGAAAAAGACCCTAGTGAGCAGTCTTGTCCTGCTGACATTTACACTAGGTAATTTACCTTTTGCTCCACAATTTCTGGAAAACCCTCTAGTTACTTTGTGAGATAAACAATAGGTGCCTTTGGTTCTTTGAATTTTTGCTTAAGCTTAATGACCTGTTCCAAACGGATGTGGACTCCTGCTCCTGTTAAAAAGAAAATGTTGTTCCTAACACCCTTTCACTTAGCAACTGCTTCTCAATGCTCAGTTTAATTTAATTTTGGAGTAATTCTATGCATTTACTTTTCAAACTTATCCCTCTCAGTGGATCACAGACAACCATATCTGAAAGGTTTAGTAGAGACCATGGTAGCAAACTGGAAGACCTCAAGTGGTACAGAAATGAATAATGTGCATTTTAATTGTAGCTCTACTTGGTTGCATTTATGATTAGGATCTAGTTAGCCATATGTAACCTCAGACTCAGTATCCCTGCTTGAAATTGAGGAGCATCATTATGCTAGTCACATTTGGAATAGGGGAGTTAAGTGAGATTATCTAAGAATATTGATGCACAGTATATACTAACAAATATTTACTATTTTCAAAATTGTTAATAATAAGTACTAGCAGTTTCATATTACCAATGCTATAGTGCCCTGCTCTGGGGATTCTGCCAGAATAAAGGCTGGGAACCTCAGCTATTTCCTCCTACAAAGCTTCTTCTTCCTGAAATTTAAGGAGAAAAGAGCTGGAAATTTGGCTGGTATTCACGTGTTGATATATAGCATGTATTTAATTTCAACATTTAAGTATAACATACATCTAGAAAGTCAAACAAGTCATGAGTGGTGGATTACCACAAAGTAATGTGTAGTGTAACCACCATCTATATCAGGGGCTGGAGAGCCTAGTACCTCAGAGGCCCTTCATGCCCCTTCCCGATCGCCGAACCTCTTATCTTCCCTTATGGTCATCACAGGCCTCACTTTTTGCTCTGTAGATTTTATTTGCTTGGGTTTGTGGTGTTTGTAAACTGGAATCACATATAACAGACATTAAATTGTTTCTGGTATTGTTACTCAAGTTTTATGAGTTCCTTCTATGCATTTGTTTGAGGCAGCAGCTTAAGTTTATTGTTGGACCATATTCCTTCATATCACTTATTTATTTTAATGCCGAAGGACATTTGAGCTCTTACCAGGTTTTAGCTATTTTATATAATGTCATATGAACATTCTTGTACCTGCTCTTTGGTAAGCATGTGCTCATGTTTCTCTTTCTGCCTGCCTGCCTTTCTTGCTTGCTTGTTTGCTTGCTTGCTTGCTTGCTTGCTTGCTTGCTTTCTTTCTTTCTTTCTTTCTTTCTTTCTTTCTTTCTTTCTTTCTCTCTCTCTCTTTTTCTTTCTTTCTTTCTTTCTTTCTTTCTTTCTTTCTTTCTTTCTTTCTTTTTCTTTCTTTCTTTCTCTTTCTT
This sequence comes from Hystrix cristata, assembly GCA_004026905.1. Taxonomy (NCBI): domain Eukaryota; kingdom Metazoa; phylum Chordata; class Mammalia; order Rodentia; family Hystricidae; genus Hystrix; species Hystrix cristata. Next base: position 52,356 of record PVJO010010748.1, on the reverse strand, counting down.
TCTTTCTTTCTTTCTTTCTTTCTTTCTTTCTTTCTTTCTTTCTTTCTTTCATGTTTCTAAGAACATATACTCTCAAGCATATGCAAAAGTAAGGAAGTAGTATTATGATCCTGCATGTACCCATTACCCCAAGTAGGCATTTACGAATTTATGATCACTTTTGCTCCATTTACACCTGAAGATTATTTCTAACACCAGAAGATTATTTATATACAAACCTCATACATCATACAATTTCATCTGGACCTATTTCCATGTATATCTGTAGGGAAAAAAGGGGATTTTTTTTCACATATCTACAAGAGAATATTATACTCAAATTTTCTTTAATATCAAATATCTAGTCAATGTTCAAATTTACCTGATTTCATAATGTTTTTAAAACATTTCTATATTCGAATTAAGAGCTAACGATGTTGATATAGTTGGTTGTTGGATCTCTTAAGTTACTTTTAAGCAACAGATTCCTCTACCATTATTTTTCTCCTTGTAGTTCATTTATAGAAGAAATTGTATTGTTTTTTTCCCCTTTTACATGTTCTGAAGTGTATTTAGTTTTCATTTAAAAGTAATTTAAACTTACAAGAAAGTTTTTGAAATTATACAAGAAACGCCTATATATTGTTCATCCAAATTCTCCAATGTAGTTACCACACTACTTTTATGCTGCTTACGTCTTTCTTATTTTCTCTCTCTGCTTGTTTTTGTAAGTTCTCTGACACTTGCGGAAAACGTTTCAGTAAGTCGCAAAAGCAGTGCCCCTTTACCTCAGTATTTGTCATTGTGTTTTTCCATAAAGCCGTGGAACAATGATCACACTCAAGAAATCTTCACTGATGCAATACTGTTAACTAATTCACACCTTATGTCAGTTTTCCAAGTTTCTCACCAATATTTTACCTTGTCTGAGTTTAATCCAGGATGGTATGTAGCATTTGATTATCATGCCTCCGTAATCTCTTTTCATCTGAAACGATGCCTAGATTTTCTTTGTCCCTCATGATCTTGGTTCTTTTGAAGAGAATTGAACAGTATACAGAACTGTGAAATGTCTGATATTTTACCCTTACTTGCAAGCCTACTCGCTAACTTGTTGCTATTCTAGGGATGCAGACAGAGGAAAGAAGTTTCCTGGGTCAGAGACAAGGGACTGTGCTACTTGTAGCACAGAAAATAGTACAGGCTTCAGGTTTATATCAATTCTTTGCATACTCAAGACTCATGGGGTAGCACAAAGTGATACTGATAAGTGCTATTCAGTAATGGGTTTGTACAACACCTTGAGATGCCCAAATCTTTTCAGGTGAACTGCGAATGAGCTTAACATTTGTACCAGAGGGTAAACTTATTCTTCATTTATGATACAGTAAACAAATCTCCCACCTGAATTTTGAGTGAGACATTATCTCTTCAAGGTTCTCTATGAGAACAGTCTTCAAAAGATAGTTCACAATAAATGAGCAGTTTGTGCTTTGTTTAAGAAATATATATACACAACTAAAAGACAGAGGTGGAGATTTCTCTCCCCAAAATATCTACCCTTCCTTTCTGAGTTATTTTGGCTTCTATCATGAGTTGGGAGATTGTCAGCCATTCTAATTAGTGCATCCCATAGAGACTGGGAAAAAATCTATTGATTTTGTCCATCAGCAAGGCTTGGAGTAGCAGAATGAGGCCAGTCTACACTCTTAATCACAGCTGGGCTATGTAGCATTGTAGATTAACCCAGCCAGCTGAATGAATCCCATAAACTGTCAGAGTCTACCTTATGAAATTAGGTGGAATTTTCCTTACATTTTTGCATTGATGTTTCCACTTGGTCCAAGGCATTAATCAAGGTGCATTAGGACGTATTAGCAATTATATAGGTTATACCTTGGCATCCCAAGAGAAAGCTTGGATCCATTCCGTCATCCAAAATAGCCTTGGCCAGTGAGTTAGAGCCGACCTGAGTTCCGTTCAGCGCTGAGATGATTTCACTGATGATGTCATACAAAGTCAACGCAAATTAGCTACCATCTTCTCTAATTGCATGACTCCCGTGGTAGGAAAAATTGCCTGAAGACTGCTCATGAATAATACGTGTACTTAAACTTAGATACTAAACATTTGAAAAAATAAATTTGCTGAATTTTCCACCAGTTCTTGCACATTGACATGATTTTATCTCTATCATCTATGAAAAGCACCACATTGGTGTAAATACATTCATACTGACATCATTCTGTTACGTATGATTAACATGGAAAGGTTAAGTTTCTCTTTCAATTTTTGCAGGTTTCCTCATATTGTTAGTCTGATGCACAGGGCAGCTCTAACAATAATGTTAAATAAATAAAACATGAAAAATACCAAACATAACTACTTATTCCTAGTCTTTTCCTTTTGGAAGTTAAACAATATTATCTCTGGCATAGCCCAAGAGCCACCTGGGAAACTCCTGCAATAAAGACAAGTGGAATGTAAGAGAAATGTCCTTACCATGAACTTGGAACTTGAACTTGAAAAAGGCAGTATGAAAAGCAGAAAAGACATGAGCATCAATCATAGGTGTAGAAGACAAGGTTTCAGGTAAACACAGCATCAGATAGCACAGATTTTTGGTATCTCCATTCTCCTCTCTGTCTGTCTCTGTGTGTCTCTCTGCCTCTCTCTGTCTCTCTCACTCCTTTCTCTCTGTCTCTATCTCTCTCTCGCTCCTCTCTGTCTCTCACTGTCTCTCTCTGTCTCTGTCTGTCTCTCTCTTTCTCCTTCACCCTCCCCTTACCTTCTTTCTCTCTCTGTTTTTCTCTTTCTCCTTCACTTCCCTCCTTTTTTAATCCTTCCTTTATTTCTCCCTTTCTTCTTTCTCTTCTTTCTTCCTAATATTATTTTCCCTAATATTATTTTAAGATTATTTTCTCCCTAATATTATTTTCAAAAAATATTTTTAGAATCTCTAGAAGTGAATGTTCTAGAAATGAACTGTTAAAAAATTTAAAACTAAGTTCATGTTTAATCCCAGCAATTTGGGAGGCTGAGGCAGGAAGACTGCAAGTTCAGTTTTAGCCTAGGCAAATTAGCAAGACCCCATCTCAAAATCAAAAAGTCTATGAATGTAGTTCAGTGTGAAGACCCTGGGTTCACCCTGGTTTATATATTGTAAACAGATAATTATTTGGAAGCACACAAAAGAGGAAAAATTAACAGGCTTTTTAAGATAAAATTTATTGTCCAGGCAAAATACACAAAAGATATCAATGTTTATTAACAAAGTTTTTCAACAGAAAGTAAATTTAGTAGTAGTTTTATCTCCTCTTTAAAAAGTTGATATAACATTTTTTCGGTATTAACAAGCCAGTATTTCATATTATGAATAAAGCCAGAAACATGGAACTGATGCTGTAAAAGCAACACAATTTAATGCTTTTTCAAACTCAGTAATTGCAAGGCAAATAAATACCATCACCCTTCACATTTTCTACAACCTAACTGTGCCATCTACTATCTTTTTTCACCTTCTGCCACAGAGGCAAATTTGCTTTCAGATACAGTTATTTTCTCTTTTTTTGTTGATAAACAAAAAATAGCATATCTATTTTATTTTCATTTACATTTTTTTGCAATTACTTTAAGAAACAGTTTTATGCATCCATATTCGCTCCAACCTTTAACACAATAATTAGCCTCTGTTCCCTACAGGCGCAGGAAAAGTTGGAGATGGGCAAACCCTCCATCATAGTTAAATATTGATTGGTGTTCCAGGGCTCCAGTGACAGCCATTCACAAGCATGTGCTATTTATTTCCATCCAGTCACATGCATTCATTTTAGAATTCTTAAAGTGGAGAATATTAACATGTATGCTAATATGACTCCATGCTACTACCCATCCATTCTAGCCTGTAACCCAACAACCACTCCAGAAGTATAAAAGCAAGAAGCAAAGTTGTATATATATTAAAATTATGCTTTCAACCAAGTATTTCTGTCACACATGATAGCAGTTTTAACTGAGATAGTACAAGGGGGTTGAGTCATTATGACTTAAAACATCATTAGAATAAACCTGCTTTTATAAACCATCACTTATGACTTAATTACTTGAACATGTAATTGTTACATTTGTGGTTTTAAGCACTTATTAGAAGCATTGCAAGCTCATTTGAGTGATGAAATAGCTATAGGGAATTTAGTTAATGCACATTTTTAATTGTTTTTAACTAGAAAATAAACTCAAACCTTTAAAAAATATTTGTGCTATTACTATAAAATTATATATATATATAATTTATATACATTTTATATATATATTTATATACATTTTAAAGTCAGTATTTGTTCTATGATTTACTTCAGGTAGAAAAAATGCCAGAATATCCCTTTGATTTTATGTACAAGTTAAAAAAATACTTCTGATTTTCTTTTTCTCATCTCTGCTCTGCTAACCTCATCACAATTTGTGGTTTTTTGCTACTATTTTGGGTCAGAATTCCAGAACAATAAATCAAATGATTACTCTTTATAAATGAAACATAAACTAATAAATAAATCATTTACTAATTTATTCAATTAACTAAATTACCTCCTTGCCAAAAAAAAAGTAATATGAAAAGTACTAACAAATAAATTCTACCAAACTTTAAGGAAGAGAGAACTCTAACATCCTATGCCATTTTAAACAAAAGAGCATTGTTGAGGTATATTTATGTTTCTATTGAGGTACCTTTATGTATATATAAAATTGAAGTATATTATATATGTCCTAATGATGGACAAAAATTAAATGCACATCTTATAGATTTATAATTTGATATTCTTTGACATATGTGTACATCATGAAACTATTGTCATACTCAAGCTAATCTTTGCCCTCAAAGTGTCCCTGTAGTCCTTCAAAATCCAGTCTTACTGTCCCCTTCCTATCTGTAGCCAATTAGTGATCTGTTATCACTAGATATTAGTTGGCATTTTCTAAAATTTTTATATAAACAAAATCACATAATGCATCTCCTTCCTTCTTTGGTTTCTTTCACTCAGCATATTGATTTCAAATGCACACAAGTATCAGTAATGCTTTTGGGAGGTGGGCATGTTGAAGAGTAATTTATTGAAGAGTTACGCCACAATTTATTAACCATCAGGGATGTTTCTAGGTTTAGGTGTTATAAATAAAGCAGCTATTATAATACAGTGTTATGGATTACCTTTTACCTTTATTTCTCCCAGGTAAATACCTAAGATTAAATGGATGACTAGAATGTATGTTTATCATTTTACAACACCCTCTTAGCAGTTTACATTCCCACGTGCAGTGAATAAGACATTCAGTTTGTCCTCATTGTTAACAATACTAGGTAGGGGACAGACATTTTAATGCCATGTGTTCTAATCGATCTAAAGTGGTAACTCAACGTGGTTTTAATTTGAATCTGCCATGACATTGATAATCTTTTCATGTGTTTATTTATCATTCATATATTTTCTTGAAGAAGTCACTGTTTAATGTGTTTTCTCATTTCTGAATTGGATTGCCTATCATTCAGTTTTAAGAGTCACTAAAAATATATTCTGGACACAAGACTTTACCTGGATATATGTTTAGCAAATATTTTCATCTTGTTTATGGCTTGTCTTTTTACTCTCTTAATGGTCTTTTTTTCAAAGACAGACATTCTTAATTTTGAGAGAATAAAATTTATCTCCTTTTTCTTTTATGAAAATGCCATATTCTGGCATTATAATTAAGAAATATTTCCAAGCATGAGGTTAAAGAGAAAGAAAACATATTTCAGAAGTTTTATACATTTAGAATATGAATTTAAGTGTATGATAAATTTTCAATTGACTTTAGTATATGTTGGGGTTGACGAATCAAATTTCCTTATCTTCCATTCTCTTCTTTTATCTCCGTTTTTTGCATAAAACTCTCTAATTGTTCAAATATCATTTTTTGAATAGACTATTCTTGTTCTATTGAATTATTTCTGTTCCTTTGTCAAAAACCAATTAACTGCATATGTCTGAGTCCCTTTCTAGACTTGGTTCCATCACATTGCGAGCTGCCTCTCTCCCGATCTCAGTACTATGTCCTTATTACGACAGCTTTATAATGAGACCCAGAGTTTGAGTTTAGACACAGTTCCAAATTTCAGCCTGCTACTTAAGCAGAAGTGAGATTTTGGATAGGATATATTTTTTAAAAATTCTTGGAGGGTTGGTTTTAATTCCCATTTTCTTTAGTTGGAATAATAGTTTCCTTTCTGACTTATTTGAAGTTTCAGGCACAACTTAGTTCAGCGTACTGTGACTCTTAATCCAATGTGCAAAAGGTGTACTTTGTAAGCTCAGTGCTCTACTTTGTAGTTCAGGGATATTTCTGCTCTGGCTTGTTGCTCTTCAGTATTTGTTTTGATGAAAGAAAAGAGAAAAAGAGATAAATGCTCTCATTTTTTGCATGTGAACATATTTGCATGTGATTGCTTCTAGTAATGCTAAACAATATGGGGCAAGGCACCGAAGGTGTTTATTTAGCAACTAAAACACTAATGTAATTATTAAAACAACACTAGCAGGTCAAATCTTCTTAATCTCAGGCTCTCAAACTAGAAACAGAGTGTATCATGTCTAGCTACTTAACCCCAGTAAAATCAAAATAAACCTCCTTTCCAACAGGTCCTGCAAGGACCAGAGACATCATTGTTCCTAAAGGAAAAATTGGTCCTAAAATATACTACTCCCTGGAGGCCGTTTCAAGCTCACATTCTTTTCCATCCAACCATAGGCCAAGTCTTTAGCTTGATTCTTGCTTTTTTTCTGTTTTGTAACAAAATTTTCATCTGGTCATCATTCTCATTGACCTGCTTCAACACATTTGTCAAGTACAGAAGCTCAGTCCTTTTCAAATTTGAGCATGTCTAAAAATTATGAGGACATTTTTTGAAATGCAGATTCTGCTTCAGCTGTTGAGGGCTGAGGCCTCAGATTCTGCATTTTCTCCCAGCCTCCAGGAAGCACTGATATCTGGTCCACGGAAGGCACTTTGGATGAGGAGACCTTGGTGGCCAAACCTGGGTGATCTCCAGAGTTACCTGGTAACTTCTGGGAAATGTATAGATTTTTGATAACACGCCCAGAATTGCCATATGAAAACCTCCACACAAGTATGTCTGGGGAATTTTTCCTTTTAAAAAGCTTTTCAGTGTATAATGCAGAAAGATCTGAGATGATGCTGAATAAAACTAACAAGCTGTGAAGCATGTTCACGATCCAGTCAGAAAGGACACCAGCTGTAGTACTGGGAAGGGGGTCCTGAGCCCTGGCTCACCCAGTTATTATATTTCAGTTTACAAATTCTAACTGGACAACGCAGAGATGAACAAAGAAGCCCAAGCATCAGGGCTTCATTGACAAGAGAGTTCAGAGGCTCTTGGTCAAGGAGAATACATTTCACCTTCACTGTCTTCCTACACTGTCCTACAAAACTCTCCTGCCTGCCCTGAAGAGAATGGTTGATACTGTTCTTCAAATTTGTATGTTACAAAACTGAAATGAGGAAGAAGCTGCTAAAATAAGAACTCATCTCTCACTTTAGCTCCCACACTTAACTAATTCTTCGTAAACAAGTGTAACATGAATGGGATGCATCTGTGGTTGCTGAAAATGACTTATTTGTGATTTCCTTAAATTTATCACTTCTCAGCCTCTTGGCTAAGATCAAGGTATTGGTTCCTGAAATTTAATTTATATCCACATAACTTCATTACATTCAAACTCTTACCTCTTGTATGAGACTCATTGGTTCGATCTTCTACACACAGATATCTCTGATGACTCTCCCCTTTTCTCTGGATAGTCTCTCTCACAGAAGTATCATGTTTTCCCCTGTAACTGTCAGTCAGATTCTAGAGACATCTCAGATCTAACTTTTAACCCCATGTGTGTTCTTTGCTGGGTAGACTGTTCACTTTATTTTGGATTTGCTGGGCTCATGTACACTCTCATACTTCTCCACAAATTAAACACAAATTCTTAAGAGTTTAAACCCAGAGACCTTTAAATATACCCACTGTGGGTCTCAGGATGGAGGATCAATCTTTAATTTTTCAGAGTTTTCTTGCCACAGTCATAAGATCATCATCATTTCCTTCCCCTCTCTGGACACCCAGCTCAAGTCTGAAAACACAAATGAAATTTCATCTCATTTGCTCTGAGGAAAATGGTCTGCCTGCTCTTTTTCACTAATTCACCTGGCCTTGAACTTGGAACTTTTGCTCCACACATGATTCGTCTACAATCTGCAGCACCTTTTTTTTTTCTTTTTTATGCATCTCACTGTGTAGTTCAGTGGGGGCTTGAACTCACTGTGGAGCCCGGGCTGGCCTCGGACTCTTGCCAGTGCTCCTGCTTCTGCCTCCGAGTTTTGGGATGGCAGGTGTGTGCCACCGTGCCCAGCTGCAACATCCTATTTTTGTATTAATTGTTTTAAGTCCTGGAGCAGTTAGCCTGTATTCTGTGGAATCTTGTGCCTACAGGGGTTGATTGCCTTACATCATTTTAATAGTCAATAGTGTTTTGAAATCATATTTGAGCCAAATAACAATCTTGCATTTTAGGACTTTGTTTCAGTTCTTTTATATCACTTTCTAATTCCTGTGACTTTCTGGTACTTCCTTTTCCCTAGGCACATCTACAAAGGGGTTGATGATTTTATGATTAAAATTGAAATGGCTTCAGATTTCCGCAGAATATTGTAAACATACAAATTTCATCTCCTGGAGGCTGAGTGATTTCAGCTCATGGAGGCTGGGGATTAGCTCAATGATTAGCTATGGCACCAAAAAAAAAAAAAAATTCATCTCATGGCAAGACCTGACTTTTCTCAAATGTTTAGTTACATTTTTCCAGGTCTTTGTAATTTCTTGATGTATGCTCATGTTATTTGCCCTTCTGCCTATGTTTCCCATCCATTTTGACTGAAAAGTGTATTCATAGCCCAGAACAAAGAGATACACTTATTCTCAGTCTGGAAGAAGAGGTGGCGTCATCGAGCTGAGAACTAATGATTTCTGAGCATGACCGGGGCACAGCAATAGATTCAGAAGCAAATGACTGTCATAAATTGTTAAAATTAAATGGTCTCTCCACAAGTTATTCTGAAGCTTGTGATTATAACAACTGAATACTAACTTTTTTATAAATCTGCATAAAGTCTGTGTAGCAGTTCTTTCTGGAGGAAGAGGCTTTAGCCTGCAGGTCTGTGGATAAACTTAACCTCCCAGAAAATCATTCCTCTCCGGCATGCAGCAAGAAAAAAAAAAAAATAAAACCCATTCCATCCTAGCCCATGTAATGCAACAAAGTCTCAGAAGAAATGCTTCACAGCTGCAATGCATGACAAAAACTGTTAACGCTGTGGTCTGATCAGAGAACAAAGTTATCTGTAATGTAGGTTTCCTCTGCTTTTAACTAAAAATGCAAATCCTAAATATTTTCTAGGTAATCTTACAATTTTAGAGCTGAATTTTTGCTCCGGAGGACAAGAGTGGGGATGGAGTGTGAGGGATAAATAACAGCAATTTGCTTGCTTTCGTACTCACATTAAGGCTTTCTTTTAATTGTGTAGTTTATGTTTTATAACATAATATCCTTTCACTTTTCTTATCTAAAACATATCTGAATCTACTCTGAAAGGGCAGCATAAGAAATCTTAGAAATATTTTAATTCACAGGCTGTATTGCCTTTTACTTTAATTTTGAAGAATGAAGAGATCTCAGCTAGAAAATATCTGGAGGCTTTTAGAAGATCCCTGAAGCAGAACAGTGTTCAATATATTATTTTTTTACACACTGGGTATGCTCTAGTGGCATGAGAAAAGATTACCTTTGAGAGGTCACCCGAGCAGACTGCTCACCCACAGAAATTTCCACTCAGGCAACAGCATTTCATGATATTTGCAACTTACAACCGCCCTCATTACTGTAAAGGGTGGTTTTGAATATTTGGTTTAAGTCCCATAGAAAGGGCAAAGAACAAAGAGTGTATACAGTAGGAAGAACAGTGTACCAACAGGAAATCTGTATTTGTACACCTGAGTCCCCAGCCGCCTGGCTACCAACCCCTGTGTTCGATCATCGCTGTCTCCACATCTCTCTACTATTTCATATTTGTGATTTCCATCAGCATCACCATTTCTAAAGCCAATGAATGCATTCCCTTTACACTGCTTCCTTATTTGTCCTAGGGAAGCCCAGCTCTGATCATAGTTCTCCTTCTTTTGAAGCTTGGACTGGCTTCCATTTACTTGCAATCTGACTCCAAATCCCTAGTGATTTCAGTGCCAAGAATCCTCCCTGTTTCGTTCTCTTGCCTTCTTTTTGTCAGTAAGACCAAGTGACTCCCCATGAATATCAGATCCCTGAGACGGATTGCCATGGACTTGGTCCACTCTGAAATTATTCAAAATATTCTTTCACTCCAAAACTGTCCTCACTTGAAAAGTAATTTATATGTGATGTATTTTTCCATTAACTGTTCTCTAGAAACAGTCCATTTCTCATCTAAGCATCCACTGCCATTTATCAAGGCTTATATCATATTATTGTGTTATTTTAAATTTCCCATTATTCTTTATTGTCTTTATTTGTTTCTAGTCATATATAACAGGGAAACAAAAAGTTCTGTAGTTGTTGTGAACTGAATATTTGTTTTTTTCCTGACATCATATACTGATGCTTTCATCTCTAAAGTAACTACTGTAGATTGGGCCATTTAGGAAGTTATTAAGGTGAGAAGGTTATAAGAGCAAGGCCTTGACTTGTAAGGTGAGTACTTTTTTAGAAAAGACATCTGAGAGTTTCTTCTTTCCACCATGGGAAGAAACAGTGAGACAGCAACTGTCTGAAAACTAGGGAGCCACCTCTCCCTAGAACCTGACCATGAGGCATGCTGCTCTCACGCCTGCAGGTCCAGAATTGTGAGAGAATAAATATTTGTTGTTTAATCCACTCAGTCTATGGAATTGTCAGGGCTGCCTGAGCTAATTCAGAGACTTAAAATAATATTTTATATACTCTATATATGTAGGACAATAGCTTGTACATAATAGGTCTGCTGCGTATGCACACGCACGCATATGCATTGATCCAATCACATGTTATCTCTTAGGGAAACTGTTGTATTTTAATAATCCATTTGAACTAAAATGGTCACATGAATCAAAATTACTTTATTTGCTGTCCTGATAAAGAGCTGTCCCCCTTTTGAAGCAGTGGAAGTCAAAATGTATACCTTTATGTAGAAATGGAACCAAAGAGATATAATGCCTCATACTTTCTTAAGTGGAATGTCTTGTACTTAAATTATTTCATATAAATAATACATATTTGTTACAGTCATTTACATGCATAACAAAAGCATTCATTTTCTTTTTCTCCAAATAGCTACTGTTTTACCTGTTCGATGTGAGGAAAGACACCCGTATAAGGCGAGGCCTGGACCCTGGTGGTTTCTGCTTAGGGCAGGTGTACCTCACCCTGGGAAGTTCAAGTTGGGTTATAGGTTTTGGCATCCATGAAGAGTATCGTTTTCTGCCTGTTGCTGGATCATTATTAACATACTCGTTCATCTTGCTGCCTGGTATGACCATCTGAAGGTTAAACAAGTTGCCTTAGACAACAATTAAATTTGTTAGCATGTCTGGGAGATGTTAACACTTATTAAAATTTAAAAGGAGAATCTTAAAGATATTTAAATGTTGCAAAAGCCAAATATTTAATTTCCAGACACCCCATCAAATTCTGTTCTTTTAGCTGTTTGCTCCATTCATAGTTTTTATTTCCACAATGGGAAGATCCACGATGTCAGCCATTGGTTTTATTTTTGTTTATGTTTCTACTTCCATTTTTGAACTTGAAGTATAATGACTGACTTACTAATACGAAAGAGAATATATGAGCCCAATAATATTTGAAAGTAGACAATCCATGAATTAATTATTAGTAGTAGATTAATGCACCTTGAATTTACTGCCGAAACTACAGATTACATTTGGTAAATGTTCTTTAATGATTTGGAAGGCACTTAGGTGAAATCGTACTGTCTCCAGGTCCTTGTTTTGAATATATTTCTTCCTGTGCTAGAGACATAAAGTTATATTGTTCTCATAAAGTGCAGCTTTTCCTATGTAACTTTATAGGCATTAATCAGGATTATACTAAAATGGCAGTGTGTTCAAATGTCTTTCTGGCACTAATGCTTAATATGTTACCTAACTGATGAGAAAAAAGACAGTTTCACTAGAATACGAACATCCCCTTCCAATTCTATCTGAAACTGGCATAATATGAATTATATATATCTTTAGGATTATGCAAAAGACTATAGTTACCTTTTCTTTAAAATATTCTTTGGATTTTTGTGTGGTTTCCTACTGCCAGCTTCTTGGATGTGATTCAAAACATCAGAATTTTCCTTTTTTATACTGGGTTTAAGATCACTTGTTTTGTAGACAAACTCGTAGATCCAAAAATTTTGATCTTAGTTTCTGGAATCCAGAGTGCAATTTTCAGTGAAATCTAAAACATTTCAGTTTATTGACACAAACTTTCTCGAGAGTCAGAAAACCAAAACTTTGGTTAAAATAAAGTTAAATTATTTACAGTATAATATATGATGTTTACCTCAGAAATAATTACATAGTTATTGAAGTTGTATTTTAACAAAAGAAAACACTTTAGCAATTTTCAGCACAATCTTTTAATGCAGTTAACACATGAATTTTTAACATAATCTTATCAATAAAGGCAGTTAGTGATTCTTTAGATTATTGTGCACTGTGAAAAGATGAAATCTCCAGAAGGTGTGAGAAGGGTACTGACAGCATGAACGTGTCTCCAATCCCTGGAAAGAACCAAGCAGAAAGTAAAATTCTTGGGTTTATCACAGAGACTCTGAATCAACAGAGTCAGACACATCTCGGATTGTTCCATCCAACATACGAGACTAGGACATGCTACCAGACCGCAAAGACTTGCCCTGTTCTTATGTTTTAAAACACTACCTTTTTGGGACAGTTTTGCAGCAAATTTGAGCAAGTTTCTGTATGTCCTCTGTCTTCCCCAGACAGCCTCCCCCATAATCAACGTCCCCCACAGGATTGGTACATTTGTTACAATTCATGTGCTTAACTTGACACATCAATGTCACTCAAAGTCATAGTTTACATTAGAGGTACATTGGTAATATGGATTCTATGGGTTTGAGCCAATGTGGAATGACATATGCCACCCGGTGTAATATCACAATAGTTTCAGTGCCCTAAAATCTGCCCCATGTATTTCTCTTTCCCTCTCCACTAATGCTTGTTGATCACTGACCTCTTTACTACTGCTATAGTTTTGCCTTTTCCAAAATTCATATACTGTATCATGTGCCCTTTCCAGACAAACTATTTTCACATTGCAATATGTATTTAAGTTTCCATGTGTTGTGGCTTATTTCTTTTTAGGGTGGAATAATATTCCATTTTCTGCATTATTTATTTATTTGCCTGCTAAAGGATGGTTTTGATGCTCCCAAGTTTTAGCATTTGTGAGCAAACCTTCACGTGCAGGTTTTTGAGTGGAGATAAGTTTTCACAATCTTTGGGTAAATAACAAAGACTGTGATTGCTGGATCATACGGAAAAGTTGCATTTAGTTTTACAAGAAACTGTCAAATGGTCCTGCAAACTGGCTATACTGTTTTGCTTTCTCCCCAGCAATCAATGAGAGTTCCTGTTGCTCCATATTTTCTCCAGCATTTGGGGTCAGTGTTCTGGATTTCGGTCATCCCAGAGGTCTGTAGCATTATCTCACTTGTTTAATTCTGCATTTGCCTGAGGGCATATGATGTGGAGCTTCATTTTGTGTGTTTATTTTCCATCCATGTGTGACATTTGTTGAGGTGAATAATATAGTCTTTGGCCCATTTGTTTTATAAGATGTTTGTGTTTCTATTTTTGAGTACTAATGTTCTTATGAATTTGGAGTAACATTACTTTCTCAGATGTTTCTTTTGAAAATGCTTTCTGCCAGTCTGTGGCTTGTCCTTTCATTTTCTTGATAGTGTCTTTCACAGGACAGGGAATCACTTTATTAGTAAAGTCCAGCTTATCAGTTCTCTCATAGATTATTCCTTCAATCTTGTATCTCATCCTGACTTTAAGATGAAAATGTAGTTATCGAATCTAAGATATATTTTTAAAGTTCTTGGATTGTTTTGGATCGGTAACAGTGTGGTATCAAAATAGATTATTCATGAGCTTCTCTTAAAGGCAATATGTAAAACATTGATTACAGTTTCATTTTATGACAAGTAATTTGTGTCCATGATAAAATTTTTATTTGGAGACTGTTTTATCAGGATATTTCAACCAGTCTATTTCTTAGTTTCAGTAGCAAGAGGAGACCTACTTTAATGTGAGCAATTTAATTTAATCTGTTATGTCAAACAGTGCTTAATATTGAAATAACACCCCCTGAGATTCTTTTCTCTATTCTATAGGGAGCTTTTTATTTTCCTAGGTAGTGTTGAGCCTGAAATAGTGTTCTCAAGGCAGTTTAAAAAAAAAAAAAATGTCTGTTCTCATAGCCTAATTAAGGAAATGCACTTGTAGCAAAACAGACACTATAGATTACAAATTAATTGCTGAGGAACTTCTAGGAAAAAAAAAAGAAGTTAAAATGTCAAAGACATTTCCTTCAGTGTTTCTTACTAATATATCCATGAAATCATCTAAAAAAATTTCCTCTACATCTAAATATAAAGAAAATAATTAAGTTTATTTTGTTACTGTTGAATGTTTTGTCTAAGTTCCTAGAGCAATGGCCCAGGTTTAAAAGTGCCTGCAAAGAACACAGTCAGGAATAAATTAAATGACAACAAGCATACCCCACAGGACATTCCTTGAACTTGATATTGGGAGAAGGATTGCATAGTCACGCCTTAAAGCCAATTTCAAAGGCACTTTCAGTATCACTGGTCTTCATGAGAAAATTAAGTGATGTGTCATGGGCAGTCTGCTATTCATGTTTTTACCCAACCCAATTTTTTTTGGTAAAAAATCTATTTGATCTTTCTCCTCTCATCAGAAGTGAATAAAACATATTTCTCTGTGTTTTCAGTGTTCAGATTGAGGTATAAAGTTGAAAATTTCTTACTGCAGTGTTGTCTTAGTCCCAAAGCTGCTGAAAAGAGCAGCAGTTACTTTTGCAGGAAAGTGACACTAACCGGGTCTTTAGAGTCTTGAAATAATAGATGGAAGAAGGAGAAATTCCCTATAAATCTCTTGGGGCTCTCCATGGTTAAGTTCATCAGCAACTAATAACAAATGATGCTTAGCTGGGGAAGTTTGTGCTCTAACTTCTACTTTGAAGCGAGCAAATTCAATTCAAATCTATCCCCTAGCACTTACACATCGTCTGAGATTTTTTTCAAATTACTCTGTGGCTTTGTACTTCAGGTTTAATATTTGTAAAGAAGTCAATCTCTTAAATGTATGACATAGTGCAAATTACATTATTTATGAAACACAAAATACAGCACCCAGCACATAGTAGGCACTCAATCATTGTTCCTATTAACTTCTGTATAAACATTATTGTATACACAGTTATTTGCTTATACCTCATAAATTTGCTAAGCTTCTGTATTTAGGCTACCGGTAGTTTTATAATTATTAAAGGCAAACATTAAGTCTCCAAGGCTTCATATGTCACAGTTCTGAAGGATGGATGAGAAATATAATTTTATTTGTCTATAAAGAATAATTTCTTCTCCACCTAAACTTTTACTCACTCCATCTATGACAACTCAGCCATGCGTGTTTCTGCCTCAAGAAGAAAATCAAGTGATTTTTCCTCTATTCTCTCACTGGAGAGGTATTCAGTTCAAGGTAGAGAAGGACCAGAATTACATCAGATTGTTGGCTTGAATTTCTATATGACAATATCAATAGAAATGTCCAGTGTGTTACTTAGTCTCTGGTTATATAATCTTTATCTTATCCAGTGGTTAAGATCACTCTGATTTTCTAAATTCGTGGTGTTCTGTCTGTAATTCTGGTCACCAGAGTGGAACTGGGTGGCAATTTCTTCTCTTCAATGTGTTCGAGAACTTGACTTGGGTTTTCCCGGTCATGTCCCTGGAATCTCCGTGTTATCATCTGTGTTTCACATGTCAATGCCACAAAGGGCTGGAGAGCTCTGGGAAGCATGCCAACTCCTGAGGAAGTCAGACAGGAAGGAGCATGAACTCTCTTAATAATCAAGTCTTCTTGGGCCTCGATTCCTCCTCATAGTCACAGGGACCGGCTGCAATTTCACCAACATCTAATGCTTTTGATGGCCTTCTCAGTCTTTTCTACCTTTCTTTGGTTAAAAGGTGTTTATTTAGGGGCTGGGGATTTAGCTTAGTGGTAAAGCACTTGCCTAGCAAGTGCAAGGCCTTGAGTTCGATCCCCAGCACCCCCCAAAATAATATTTATCTAGACAAGGAGTGGTGCTATGAGTAAGTCATGAATTATTTAAATTGTATTTATACTATAGATGTTACCCAAATAAACACAAAAATTTGATGCAGATAATGGTGCCAATAATGGTTCTGTTTGAATAAGTTTCCTTTAGAGAAAGGTCTTCTTGGAGAAATTAGAGAAGATGTTACAGCAGAGCAGATTGTGGGAAGAGAGTGTAACATCTGTAGACAAACACTTAAAAGTATTAGCCTTTTATGTTTTTTTCATTACCAAATTAGTGAAATAAACCTTGAATTAGAGCAGCTTTATTTCATCCATCAGTGACTTGAAAGAGTACAGTAAGTTGACCCATTTATGTAAAGGTAGGTCTCATATTTCTGTTTTTCTCTAATGGACAGAAAACTGAACTGTGGAATAAATACCCTAAGTAGAAACAATCAATTCTTAAAGGATTGCCTTGGCAAACAAAAGCTGTAAATTAGATAAACATCATGGGTCCATTCATGCAAGATGCCAGACCTGGGTAGTATGAAATTAGATTGAAAAATATGTGAAATGAGTGGTTTTAACTTTTGGATATATGAATAACCAAATAGGTTGTACAGGAGAAAAGATGTCATGTCTCAATTCATTAAACAGTATTTTATATTCATGTTAGTACAATAAAATTAGTGATTGTGTTGGACATTGTTTTAATATTTAATATGTTTTAATCCATTTAATTTTTACAACTCATTATTGTCCACTTTTGAATAGCCAGATTTAGTATACTGTGTAAATATAAATGATGCCCAGTTAAAATTGAATTTCAGATAAGTACTGGTCAATTTTACTATATGTCCCAAATGTTGAATATGACTATGAATAAAAATTATTTAGACATAATTAAAATTTAACTGAACACCTTTGATTTTATCTGGCAAGCCTATCCTCATTTCATACATGTCTAAAAGCAGAATCACCTCGGTCATATTGATGTCTTTGTCCATTTTCTGTTGCTATGAGAAAATACCTGAAGCTGAGTACTTTATAAAGAAAAGAGGTATATTTAGCCCAGACTTCTGAAGGTTCTAGGGCACTGTACCTGTGTTCTGGAAAGGGTTCCACTAGGTCATTTATAAAACAGTGAAGCAGAATAGGAACTGACCACATGCAAAAGGGCTATGTTTGTGGGATACGTTTGATTTATAACAAAGCACATTCATAGGAATAAATACAATCTGTGAGAACACTATTAATCCTTTCTGAACTGGTTCCATGACCTAATCTTTTCCTTTAAGCTCCAACTGTTAAAGATTCCCAACCTCTTAATATCACTCTAGTGGAGAACACATTTGTAGCACTTCCAACATATCATATCAAAACCATAGTAACCGCCTCATTAAAAAAGATCCCTCATCATTACCACCAAACTTTATGCTCCTTCTGTTGTCTTCACAAAACATGATTAATCTCTATTTATATTTCCAAGATGTTTCTTAATATCACTGCTCTACACTGGTTGATTGACTCTCAGCACAAGGCGGAGCTGTGCTGAGAGATTCTTCCCATTTTAGGTTTGTCTGCTTTAACTATCACCCACTGAAAGTGTGTGCAGGCCAAACTAATCTTCAGCCACTCAGTTTCTCAGTCATGCCGTTACTGCAGCAACCTTTTTGAAATAGGATTTGCGTTATGGTTTAGATCTAAAATTTCCCCCAAAGTCTCTTGTGTTTAGAAGGTGGTTGAAGTATTGGAGCACTATACTAATCAGTAGATTCATCCATTGAACAATTCAGAGCTAAATGTGCTATTAAGACATGGAGCTTTGGTGAAGGAGGCAAGTCACTAGAGGCGTGAACTGGAAGGGCGTATCCTTGTACCCTACTCTTCCCTTTCTCTCTGTGATTCCTAGCTGCCAAGAGTTGAGCAGTTTTTCTCCACTTTCCCCTTCCTTATGCCATTTATGCCTTGCAGGCAGCTAACAATGGACTGAATCACTCAAAACCAGGAAACAAATTAAACCTCTGATCCTTCAAGTGAAAGGAAAGCTGACAAATGTAGAAAATTGGTATTAGAGAAGTGACATCATTGTGTGATTTTTGTTGGTAGGATTCACTAGAAGAATATATTTAACATATAAGGGATTTACTACATAAGCTTACAACAGCCACATATAGAGTCAAGAGTAGAACAATGGAGAAGGGCCATCTTAATGTTTGAGAACTGGAAGATCTAGGCAAAAATTAAAGGCTTGGAGCTCACTACAGAGTCCCATGTGCATATGTATCAGGAAGCTGAAAGGTCTGATTTGGAAGGCTAAAGAGTCTGTGCTGGAAGGCTGCATTGTCTTCTCTGGAAGCCTGGAAATGGATATCCAAAGCTTATGGCAAAGACTGGGGCTCCTCCAAAGAAGCAAAAAGCAAGTTTCTTCTTTCCCTTTTTATTCCTTCCAAGCTACAAACCTACTGCTTTGTATCACCCATATTAAGGGTAGGTCTTCCCTCTTCCGTAAGTCAGTCATCCAGACACCCAGAACTGTGCTAATCTAATCCACGAGGTGTTTTTTATTCAAGTTTATACCACAGTTAACTATTACAGACTGTACCTGACCATGTGGTTTAGAAGCCTTTGGAATTCGTTTGAAGGAGAAGGTTGGAAAGCTTTGGAGGTATTGGCTAGAGAAGCCTGAAAATTGAATAAACAAAGCAGCTGGGTGGGTGATTCTATTTGGAGCTCAAAAGAATAGAATCCTGATAGGAATACATGTGGTAAAGATGTACTCTAGGGAAAAAAATGTTTTCTGTCAATTCATTCTGTATAAAAACCATGTTTTTTGACAAAAATACAACTTTTGGAAATAAAAACAAGAGTTATTTCAGGTGTGCAATAAGAAAACAAACAAACAAAAAAACCTGTGGGGGAGGGGAAGATTAGGATCAGGAGGTTCCAGTTGAAAATAAGGACTCCATTGGCAGTTGAGCTAGGGTACTGTGTGTTAGAAAATTTGTCCACATTTTGCTCATGTCCTGAGAATTTGCAGGAGACTGAGATTAGGGAAGTAAAATAATCTGGAAGAGGAAATTCAAGTCAGCCCAAAATTCAGACTGTGGCATAATTGAAGAACTTAAATTTTCGCCCCAACCAGACCACATGTATATTGGAGGAAATGTAGATATGGTTGCAGAAGAGATTAGCACTGCCAAAATATGGTGAAGTATTTTTGCATGAGAACAATAGGAAAAATGGCTGGAGAGTTTGAGAAATCATTAAGGCATCACACTGTGCAGGCAAAATTGTAAAGATTTCATTGCTAAAAGATTCCCTCTGCCCTTGCTCTACAAGGGGTGCCTCGGTTTCCTAGAATCCACTTCACAACACTCAGCCATGCAGGCATGCAGAGGACTCTGCAGCCATGACCTAAGGAGTCCTGGCTGTTGCTTGAACTGGTGGGAGATCTTGGCATTATCCATGTTATGCTGGTTTTACAGGCATATATAATGTAAGAGTTGTAGGGTCAGTGAGATTTCCACCAAGATTTCAAAGGAAAGCCTGAAAGTCCAGGCAGTTGGCTCCTGAGAAAGCAGTAAAGCTGTAAGGGTGAAGACAAAAGTGCAGTGGCAACCCCAGAAATTTGCAAATGCCGGGATCATGAAACATTTGTTGCAGAAACATATAGGCGGTGAGTGGAACCACCTCAAATGAGAGGCCCAGAGAACTGGAACCAGCAAAGCTCTCGGGGCAAGGCTGCCCAAGCCCTTTGAAACTCACTTCTTGCCACAACCTGCCCTAGGTGCTGGACATGGAGTTACAAGGTTTAATGTTTGCCTTGCTGTAGTTTGATCTTGCTTTGGTCAGATTCCTTTATATCTCCCTGTTCCCAACTCTCGTGATGGAAATATGTACCCTGTGTTATTGTGTGATGGAAGTATTTAATTTCTTTCTTATTTTCACAGAGACCCACAGCTAAGTGTTCTCTCTGAGGCTCAGAGGAGACTTTAGATTTGGACTTTTCAGCAGTGTTAGAACTGTTAAGAATTTAGTGACTCTTAAAAATGGCTTTAACACATTTTGCATAATGAGATGAACATGAACCTTTAGGGCTGTAGGTGTGCAGTGTTATGGTTTAGATCTGAAATATCCCTCACAAATCTCATGTTTTTGGAAGGTGATTGGATCATGAGGGGCACTATAGTCACCAGTAGATTCATCCATTTTTGAGTTCATAGCTGAATGTGTTTTAGGAGGTGGGGCCAAGTTGGAGGGGGTGGGTCACTAGGACCATGACCTAAAAGAGTATGTTCTTGGGTTGGGGATTTAGCTCAGTGGTAGAGTGCTTGCCTAGCAAGTGCAAGGCCCTGATTTTGATCTCCAGCACCTGCCTTCTCAAAAAAGAGTATGTTCTTGTCCCTGCTTCCGCCCTTCACTCTGCTGCTGCTTCTGGGCTGCCATGGGTTTAGCAGCTTTCCTTTGTCTCATGCCCTTCCAACTAGTAATTTCGGCCTTGCAGCCAGCCCACTATCAACCAAATCCCCCCAAACTCTGAGCAAACTAGAGCTGTCCTCTAAATTGTTGGTATTGAGTGTTTTGGCCTAGTGATGGAAAAGCTGGCCACTACAAATGGGCGACCTCCTTTTCGTGACAGTCTGCTTGCCATTAGTGTAATTATACTCACATTTTTAATAGTGATATTGGTACAAATTTCACTTTCTTGCTAGCTAAATATTATTTTTTGTACATGGTTTAGAATATTACACTTCCAGAAATTTTCACTTGTCGTTTCTTATATTACAGTTATGAATTCTTATGGATCATAACTAGAAGCCTCTTGGCATCACAGACGTTTAAAACAAATGTTTAATTAACCTCCTCATGCAAATATCTCACCACAATTTTTTGGTATATTTCAGTGAGGCCATTTCCCGTACACATATTGTTGACAATCTTAGTGTGTGCAATAATCTTTACTACTAATAGTTTATTACTATATCAGTATACAGAGTGTGTGTGTATAATGTGCCTGTCACTGCACTAAGTAATTTCTATGCATAATATCATGGAAGGCTCCCAATGATTCTTATGATTTGATTATAATAATTGTATTTTATATAGATGGAAACTTGGGGCACAGCGAAAATTATATAGCTAGTAAGATGGAGAGGAATTCTCACCCCATGAATCTTGACCACTATATTGTACTGTTTTTTTTTTTTTTTAATACTTGCAAGGTTTTCCTATTTCTGGATGACGTATATGTCTGCATAGGGGTCTTCTTGTAAACCCTTCTCTGGAAACTGTGGGTAAGGTTGGGATATTCTACTGCTCGTCACTCTCCTCTTTTGGTTGGAGACTATTTCTTGTGGTACATCAGGGCTTTGTGGAAGCTTCTTCAAGGCAGAGATCTTTGAAGGTGGTATATTTATGCAAATAGATTCCTCACACAAGCCTTTTGGACATAGTACAGCTCACTTGAGGATTGTGCCTTGAATGTGGGTGAAAATTCAATCCCTCCAACACTGTTTTTAAAATCCTCCTGAACTTTCCCCTAACCTTCGCTGAAGAATACCTTTCACTTCCTATTAAACTCCCAGGTCAGGGACTTGACATTAACCTTAGAATCTTCCAAATAATTCAGTCTTCTATTCCACAATAAACTTTTTTTCCTTGTTAAAAATATTACCTCTTCCATGTGGAGCACCTATTTTACTTAGCATTTTGCCATGTGGATTATACTATTATTATTTTATACATGAGAATACTATATGCATGGGGTTTAAAAAATGTACCAAGGCTGCAGAGCAGGCAAGAGCAGAGGGCAGAGCTTCAGAGATTTTGGTGCTATGCTAGCATGCAAGCCTTATGTAGATACGAGTTCTTATTCTCTTGTAACAATTTTCTTGTTCTTTATAGCATACAAGTTATATGACAGGTAATAGAACACATCTTTTCATTGCAAAAAAAAAATGTTTTCTTTTAGTTCACTGTGTATTCTTTATAACTAGATCCATTTCTAGAACATCTAAAAGACCTTACTATCATTTAGTTCTAGGGAATAGCATCTTTTTTTTTTTTTTTTTTTTTTTTGTAAAAAGTTCATGGATAATGGCAAGAGCACCACATTGAGAAGCGAAGTTTGCAATTAAAATGAACTTTTAGTACTTGGTAGTCATTAGTAACTACAATATCCATAATAGTTCCGAAACGTATCTTAAGAGGTTAGACTTCAGTTGAATCCCAAACCCTGTACATTTCTATTTCTTTGTCATTGCCTCAAAATAAATTTTTTTTCATAATATTATAGAAAGTCATTTTCTATAATGGTAGATGAAGTATCATAGAGTACTTTAAACACTAATGGTTGTGTTTGACAATAGTTACATACATTAGTAAACTTCCTGAAAGCTTTTCATCCACTTTGGAAATGTTTATAACAAATGAATATGGTATTTTATTTGTAAATAAAGAGCTCTTTTGAAAATCATATTGAAAATGTATTTGCACTCACAAAATCTTCACCTCTCCTCTTCTTGCAACATTCACTGGAATCTCCTTAAATATTGTGTTCAGTGTGCATCATTTTGAAGCACAACCAGTGGAGGTTAGCACGTTAAATTCAGAATATGTTTATATAAAAGTGATCATAAATGTGTCTGGTGCTGTTTGAATTATTTAGTAAAATTCTAGTTAGTCTGAAACTCTGCATAAAATGGATAGATAATTTGTATTTTAGAATTTGTTTGAGTTTAAATTCCTGTCTATGGAATTGTCTGTGGTTTTTCTCCATGACTCTTAAGAATGAAAATCTGGTCAATAATAACTGCAATTGAAAGTTTAAAACACAATTTAAATAAAATCAATAAAATGAATTTAAAACTCGAGCTCATCTCATGAAAACCTTCTACAGTCATGCTCTTGAGATTTCCCTCTTTTCAGAGTATAAATGGATTTATTATTTATTGAAAAAACAAAATTTAAATTATGTATGTAAATGGCCACACATTCAGGCAATATGGAAATAATGTTCCAAATTGAAAACCTGCAAGCCAGTACTACTAGAGCTCATTTTGAGAAAAAAGCTCCAATATTATATGATTCCATTAATAATTGTAGAAATTTTTGAACATTCAGTAAAGGCAAATTAATATAGCCAGAAATTTTATTACCTTTTACCAGGAGCCAGATGGAATCAAAGGACTTGGGATTGAGAATAACTACTTGTAGATTCAGGGTTGCTATGTGGGATAATAGGAATGTTCTGAAATTAGATAACCATCACAGTTGCATAACTTTGTGAGTATATTAAAACCACTCACAGATTGTGAATAAACAGCAACGTGAGTCATATATTCAATAGAAAAATTGTTATGTCTACTCTCAATGATGGACAATAATCAATAGCAAGATTGATTATTTCGTACAACTAATATATTCCTGATGAAACTATTATAACATTGTCATAAATATATTAATATCAGATTATCAAGAGATAATGCCTTGTCGTATAAACAGAATTCTGTTAAATTCTTTAAGCTGCAAATCCTAAGATACATGTTAGAACTGGCACCCACTCTTCAGAAACAAATTGCGTGATGTACTTGCAGCCTATTCATATAAAAATCACAAAAAATATTCCAACTTCAAGGACATACCTTTGTTAGTACAACTCAGGCATAAGGAAACCACACCCAGGAGTAGTGAAGTTCACAGGGCAATGAGACTATTTTATAGGCTATTAGAAAAAAAAGACAAAGGGTTAAGAAGCGATATAAATAGAAAACAGCAGTAGAAGTGGTATTACCAACGGGGTCAGAAGAAAGAACATTGTCTTAGGCTTGCATGTTTTAGAATAGTTTGTTTGCTTCCTGTGAAAGGAAAAAATAATCGATTTGTTCTCCCCTTAGAAATGACTTTCCACAAATACAGTATCATGAACTGTAATTTATGACCTGTTTTCAGAAAAAGTATTTAAAGCACTTGCTCAGAATCTTTTACTCGATTTGATGACTTTTGCCTCTTTCTCCTGCCCGGCAGTCCTTTACTTCCCTTCTCTCTGGGCCGTTTGGGATTGGTGTCTCCTCTGCTGTGGTGTCCTAATCTGTATCCTTCTCTATTGCTTTTGAAAGCAGCACCTGATACACTTTGGGACGCTGAGTCTCTGTCAGTGTACTTGCTCTTGGAAAGATTACCAACCAGTTGTGACCTCTCACAATGCAGGGTCCAGTAAGTGAGTAGAGTTCAACCATCAAGCTGTGTCCTGGAATTATCAGTCAGCACCTAAGTGTCATGGACACAGACCGCCAATGTTTATTCAACCTTCTGCACATTCTTACAGGGACAAACTGCTCATTTGTTGTTAATACACCAGTCCTCTGAAGAGGCTCTAGTTTTGTTGAAGTTCTAATTCTGTGTATCTTTTGACTTTTTTGAGTATCCTCTAAGTTTTCAGTTAAAATCTTTGTGCTGAATTTCCCTAAATTGTGTTTCTATTGCTTGAGTAATATCATTCCCCTTCATTTTAGAATTTTAGGCACTGTTCTCACCATCAGGGTTCAATCTATCAACACAGTAAGAGATTAGCAAATTATTCCACTCTCCAGGAAGTAAATCTGCAACTGATACTGCTTCTCCTGTGATCTATCTCCTCAGGACACATAATTAGAGGAGAGGCCAGAAGCGAACTCAAGCATTCTTTTAAACCTCTTTACTCCTGGAAGTATCTTTTTATTTTTTCATTGGTTTAGAAAATAAAAATCATTTATCTATGTGGAATAGAGGTACAGTATGTTTAAATATAAAGGTATAAATTCATATGTGTATATGTGTATAGAACTGCATCACTATTGATCAATTCTTCAATCATCATATATTAATCAATGAAAGCTGGGTGTGGTGGTGGATGCCTGTGATCCCAGCACTCGGGAGGCTGAGAAAGGAGGATCACTGTGAGTTCGAGGCCAACCTGTGCTACATAGCAAGTTTAAGACCATCTGAACTATGTAGTGAAACTCTGTCTCAAAAAAAAAAAGGGAGAAATCAATCATTAATTCAGAAAACATGTTTGCTTTAGTTAACTTATCCACTCAAAACCCATGAATTAATTTTGTGCAGTCATCTTTTAGTCCCGTCTTCATAATTCTGAATAATTTCCTGGAAAATTTGTACAATCTGATTTACCTGTAAAAGTAGTGTTACTTTTTAAAATCATAATGTTCATTATTCAGTGCAAAGTTTCAATATATTGAAAATTACAATTCTAAAGGAGGGTTTCCTAATCTAATAATGAAGAAATCCAGTTTATTTCTTTTTATTTTGAACAATTTTAAAATTTACCATTAAAGTAGTTTTTCATGAGAAATATTGGCACAGTGGGAACAAAATAAAAATAAAATAAAAACAAAATATAGTGGCAGAGAAAAGAAGATTGTGGGTAGATGACTAGACTACATCCTTGGCAAAGATATTTATTGCACTGCAATCTAGGATTAAGTTATTGCTTTAATTATGCTAACCAAGATAAAAGTGAAATATGGTATATTACCTAGTTTTAGTTTCCTTAATTGAGGAAGGATAACCAATTTCCCTCAGTTTGTGAATTCTTTAAAGCCATTTTCCTATTAATGGGTCACAGAGTTGATAATGTCTTCAGTTTTTTCTATCAATTAGGAGTCATTCAGGTGCAAATGGCAAAATAAACTAACAGATTAAAAGTGAAACAGACTGTTCCATGTAATTGAAAGATGTGAGGCAGGTTAAGTTTAAACTAGGTACATAAGAAGCATTTCCTTATTCTTTTTCTCTGTGTTGGTTTCCTTTTTCCACATTAGCAGGACACCTTCTTGGGGTTTCTCCGTAGAAACCTGGGAGCAAAGAGTCTTTTCAGATAAGAGCCCTCACTGGCCTCATTAGGTCTAATTAGCACAATGCAGACCATTCTGCTGGAGAGTGCGAGAGCTGAGATGGCCCCCCGGAAAGCAAGTGGGTTAGACAGAGATTCCACCCAAGAAATTGAGAAATTAGGATAAGGGTAACCTCTTTCTGTGTCTCTTTCTCTTTCAATCTTTGGGAAAGTTTTCCGTATCTTTTGTTACTCTGTTTTTGTCGTTGGTTTTGAAATGAAAATGTTGACTCCCATATCTAGAGCAGCGTGGCACAGACAGGAGGCTACCTGTAAGAAGGCAGAGACAAGACATACAGAAAAAAAGGCTGTAAAGGTGTGCACTTATAGAAGATAGAAAAGAAGTATGCTCTGTGGGGTGAGAGGAGGACGCTGAACAGGCTCCCAGCGCCGGAGAGATGAGGGGAAGGAGGTCTTTTGTATCCAAAAATTCCTGGGTCAGCTTCCCCCTCATGCAAATAAGGCACTGGGACAATTGTCCTTGCAAAAACTCATTTGATGTCATGCCAAACCTAAACTGTCCTATCGAAAGACTTGCTTGGCTTCCTATCAGATATAAATGAAGGACTGAAAAATAGCACTTTTTTGGTTGGTTCTGAGAATAGCACCAGATTCAAATGAAAGACTGAAAATAGTCTTTTCTGACCGGTTCCACCCACATCTGCAGGAGCCGCTGTAGGTCATTTTGGGTCCTGTGTTCTTCACGTGTCCTCTGGGTTCTTACGACTTTTGACATATTTCACCCAGTTTATGTCCACGTTGTCTCAGCTTTAATCTCCCATTTCAAGCCTGTAATGTCTTGAGAATTTGCATCAAATTTTGGGTTTTGGTTTCTAGTTGCCATAGGATGATCTGGTTGTTGAGAGACAGGATCTTTTAGCTGAAATGCAATTTTGCTTGTGTTTTTGACCGTAGCAAGATCAATGAAGACATGAAGAATGAGGATTTTCCAGTTGGAAATTTTTTTAAGCAAATAAAACCAGTTTGAGGAACTAAACACATATGCCAGATTTTTTTTTTCTTCCATTGACATTTAAAAAATCCTAAAAAATTAAACTGGGTAAAAGCAGTAAGAAGTTAAACATTATATAATATTCGAATCTTATTATGAAACAATAGCTATAAAATTAAGAAGATTTATTCAAACTGAATATCCATCAAGGCTAATTACAAATCAAGGTAATATGAAATCATGATTAAAAGCTGGTTTCATCAATGGGATACAGGCATGCCAGAAGCTCTGACCTCAATATATATGTAAATGTGCAAGTTAAATTCTTAAATGTAGCTATCACTTCTGAGTAAACTCAATACTGTCTTAAAAGAGAACGTACATACAGTAAGTAAAATGTTGTCCTTAAGCCACACAACTTTATTTTCACATATGATCTTCATATTTTCCACTGAAAGACTCTTCTGGACTTTTCTATTGATAGATACTCTCTTTTATTAAGTCAATAAGCAGTTTGTGATATACTCGAGAGATATAAATAAACGCCAGCTGTATAGGCTATTGATACTTCACTTTAGAGTGTGAATTAACAGAATGAAGGGTCTCCTTTGTACTTCTAACCCTTAGCCAATGCCTAGAACATCACAGCAATGCAATAAATGACTTTGAATTAAGCAAAAGTTAGAATGAGCAGCGAACAACGCGTTACTGGTATTTCATACATGATTATTGAATCACCCCATTTCTTATATTTTTGATACCTGGTATTTCTATGTCCATAATAAAATCAATAAATGATTATGCCTTTAATGGATGTTAAAGTAATAAATCAGTTTTATCTTAACAGACAAATCAGGTTCTGGCACAAAACACTCTCTTAATAAATGTTTATTGAATGAATTCATTTCAAAGTCACCTTGAATCTTGAACAATTGTTATTGGTTTGTCAAATATAAACACATCAGTCATAAAACAGAGATAAAAGATTTAGTATCTTATCGATGGTCCAAGTTCAGGGATGCCAAACCAAGTGCGAACTGAGTCACCTCCTCTGCCCACAAACTACAGATCCAGATAATTTACTTTAATAAATTCCTCACTGAAAAGGGAGAAATTCATTAGGTTCATTGGGCTTTAGGATCCAATACAAAGAATCTGTCTATATTTTAAGAAAAGATTTTATGCTAAACAAATCCCCAAGCTTATTGACCCAGTAGATTATAGTAGAAAATAAATTATCAAATAATTTACAGTACCTTTACAGATGGTAGTTTATTTTTATGCTGAGATTCACATTATACCTGACATTTTATGTACTGTATTTCATTTTATAAAAAAAAGTGGATTTGAGTATTAGTTCTGAAAATTTGTTTTCTTAAAAGATTCACCCTGAATTAGTAGTCCCCAAACCTGATGAACTGTCAAATTCATTTGGAGAACTTTTGAAAAAAACATACAGGTTTTGAAGTATCTCCCAGATATCCTTGTTTAGTAGGTCTGGTAGGGTCCAGGCATTTCCCATCATGAGCCATATTGGGGCCCACCAATGTGGGATTAATTATTAACCAACAGTACTTGCCCAAGATTAGAGTCAAAGGCAGACTTTATATTTGAGTCACTTGCAAACTACTGATTGTCATTTTCCTTTAAAAAAATCTTTGCTTTGGAGCTCTTTTTATTTGAATTTTGTTAACTTTCTAGTCAGGTGGAAGGCTAAGGTTTCCTCCTCTCGGTCCTTAATCACGTGGTTTTTTTAGCCATACATAAAATGTTGGCCTTGCCATAGGGCTTGCAATTTAGTAAAATCTCTTTACTTAAGCTACCCAGGAAATTCAGGGTATACGAATAGAAACAAAACAAAGCAAAACTTCATTTAGAGTTATTTATCACAATATTTATCACATTTATAAGTAAAATACAACTTATAAGTTATTTACTTCTGCACACACAAGACAAGTTGTATTTTTCTATGCTGAAGTTCATGAATTATTAGCAAGCTGGGAAGTGGATCATTGTTAAAATATAGCAGATGATCCGAATAATCTTGTTTCAAATGCCAACTGCCATTATAAACAGATGTACTCGAGCTATTTTGTAGCGTTTGGCTCATTTGTATAATGGCAAAGAGGGCCTCCCCTGGTGATCATTGAAATCCAGTTTTATCTCAGTGAATTTCCTTTCAACCATATCAAACTCTCAACCCTGTAAAAGTGCTCAAAAATTATTCAAGTTAGGCTATCAATGCCTAGATAATTTATTAGTCTATGGATACAGGGTGAACTAGCTTTTACATTTCAAAATAATGTCAACTTGGCATTACAATGAAAGATATATTTTTAGATGCCTAATATGTCCAATATTTTTACCACTGTTTTGCCTCAAACATCAGTAGATGATTTCATTCCTATTGCTTTACATTTCATGTAATTTCTTAAATATCGGATCTCACTGATATGGTGGTGGAGGATTCAGTTCTGATATAGGTTGAATCACTTCAAACCCTGGTGGTAGTAAAGACATAATTAACCAAATCCCAGGATCATGTCTTCCTATAAAGTATCAATATATTTGGATGAGATCACAATTCTATTTCTAAAATACTTAATTCCTTGATTGTGTAGATAGAAGTCTTCAGATTGATAGGTTTACAATTGGAATATTTAAATAAAAATAATATTTTTAGGGTCCTATTGTGGAGTACATGATTAGCATGCAGGAGATCCTAGGTTTAATCCCTAACACAATAATAATAATGATAATAATAAAATATTCTTATAATCAGTAACAAAATATAAATTGCTGTTTTATTTGTGGCACTATTAGTTTCTGTCTTAATCACTCCTTTTTGTTTTTTTCTTTGATTTTATCCAGATGTTATATCATCTTTAAAAAAAATGCTTATTCAGAATGTTTTCAGTGGGTTATAACTAACATTATCTATTTCAAATATATGTGGTTGCTGCTACTTACAATTATTCCTCAGATGTATTTCAGTATTTTAACATTTCAAATACTAGTAATGTTTTAGCAGAAATAAATGGAATCTTTGCTTTTTGCTTTTATTTGCGTAGAAGATTTTAAACAGCAAGGACAAAGTAAGGGACACAAGATCATTCGTCATGAAACAGAAGGTAACATATAGGTTTAACATGAAATATAACCCAAAATGAAACTTATTTTTCTCTTACATTTTTCCTTTTTAAAAAATTTCTCCTACCTTAGTAGCTATAATCTCAGGCTAAAAGCAGTTACAGGCTCTACCGTAGTATGAATTAAGAAGCACCAAGTACAAGAATTTAATAAATAAATAAGGACAATTTAGATGAAGACAACATTTTATGTTTTCAGGAAAAGTGAAGGTAAAGTACAGCCCTCAATAGAAAATGTAATTTCAGGGAATTGTCTTAGGAATATTTATAATTAAGAGAAATAGTCTTCATCTTCTAGAAATGTTTTGAAAAAATTTGTGTCATATAGTGCTATCCAAAACTGTTATCATAATTTATAGCAAAAATGAGCCTAAAATGGAATGATGTTTCTTATTTTATCTGAGTCGTTAAATGATGGAAATGATGTTTATAGAAGTTTTAGGAATGAAATACCATGACAGGATGACTCAAATGAATTGCTTTTCACATGCATCCCTCATTATAATATTTTAGTTCTATCACTTTTCACATTTTTTCATTTTTATTAAAATTCATATTAGGAGTCTCAGAAGAAAAAAATGCATACATGTTTGTTCTGTACTTGAAACCAAAATAGTTCATGCAAAATAAGTATTTAAAAATATGTTTGCAAGTCCCCTAAAATGAAACTACAGTATTTTAAATAATCTAGTAACTCACATCAGCCACTCAATTCACCTTAGAGAGAAACATTTTCATGTTTTATCCCAATGGTGGTATATGCATAAAATATATTTGAAATAGAACAAAAAATCTCTTTCACATAAGAGCATATCCTACCCATCGAATTCCCTTTTCATCCATTAACTTCTGCAGTGAGTTTTGTTTTCTAGAGGGTGATATCTATGAATATGTACATTTCTAGTGCTATTAAAGTAACTTGTTTGATTTCTTTTAAGGACAGCCTCTTCTTGAGTGGCCTGTTTTGGAATCAGAGCAATACTTTCCATACTATTTTTTTCTGCCGTAAGAATAGGTCCTTGCAAGACTGGAAGAAGCTCTTGGTATTTTCCATTCATCTCAGGGTGGCAGCAATTTAAACTTGGAAGTAGATTTTACCTCATAACGCTCCAGACCACTGGGTCCATCTCCATGATCCAGTAATATGGTAGATTGCACGTCACACTGCTCAACTTCAGTCTTACAAAAAGGTCTCTGGGTGATGGCAGTCTGCCAAAGCTGTGACCAAATGGTACAGTTCTGCAACCTGCACGGAGGTGGCAGCCAATGTAAAATGGCACATTTACCTACTCTTTGAGCCAAGCACTGAAATCATATTTTAGATCTTAAAGTGACTGCTATTTTGTTATTACATTCCATAAAATATTCTTTCCTCTGTTCAGATAGAACCAATATACTTTGGAAACAAATAGGAAATTGCCTCTTCCCATGTAATAATTATTACAGTGCAGAAAATAGTGGTTTAAAGCCATGAAGTGAATTCTAAATTGTAATCTTTTGCAACTTTTATTATCTGTTCCAGCTCATGAATCATCTTTTCCATAGCTGAGATAGACGGGGAGGAACATTATGAAATTCTCCTGAATCACCCCCATTCCCCAAATCCCAGGTGACAGTCCGGAAGTTGCAGTAGTGTATCTGCAGCCAACCCCATGAACGTGTCTGGTGACCTCTTAAATACTATTGCCTCAATGACAGAGTGAGAAACCACTAAGCGAGCAGCCTGCTAGCTGACAGCAGGGAAGAACTGCATGGCAGCTGGGGGAGAGGGCCCGGGGTAGGGACATACATTCTGATAGCAACATGATCAGGATTGCTCGTGTTTTTGTAAAGAATCAAGAATTGGGCTGAGTGTAAGTAAGAAAATGAAATCAGCAATATTCATTAAGTTGGCTTCTACCTGCTGGGTGCCAATAACACCTCTATCCCTTGTGACAGCCACAAATGTCTCCAAACATTGCAAGGGTGTATTGGGGTGTGTGTGTGTGGGGGTAACCCCCAATTGAGAAGAAACACCCTAGATAAAAATAGTAGTATTTGCTTCAGTTGCTATTTTTCTGCTTTGAAGTTATGATCAACAAGTTTTAAGATATTAAAAGAGCAAAGATTAGCGAACTTAAGAGATACTGCCATTCACACTAGAGTGACACATTTAGATTCCTCTCTTGGTGTTAATATTTAAAGAAATCATAATAGAATATATGCATATGTAACAAAATAATGCAATGTACATGGAAATACATCTTAGAAAATTCATATAAAACTCATTGAGTAAAGTGTAAGAGGATCCATTACCACTTAGAGAACAATACTCCTTAAAATTGTAGGAGTGGCATTTGCTCATTAACTGTGAGAAACCATTAACTGCATAAAGTCAGTCTTGTATTTATGCATTTTCTTTCTGAATAACCATTCATCACTGAAAGCATTAGTCTCCTCATAAAATCATTGGGAGTACAAAATTGTTTTGCAAAATAGTCATGAGTAGGGCATTACATTATAAAAACGTGGATCTATTACTCTATCTTTTTCTGCATAAAAATGTTTTAGATATGTGAGGTCATTTATATTGATAAATAATGTTTAAGCAGGGTTTATTGTCTCTTGATGAGGGTGATATTAGCTCTCCCATTTTAACAGTGATTTTTATGGTGAGACAACTTTTTAGATATGAAACATCCTGAAATGAACAAGAATAAGCATCACTTCTCAGACAGCTAAAAACACTTTAAAAGGCAGTTTTATTTTGTGTGCTCTGTGGCTCGGGGGCTGACTAGAGGCTGCTACTCAGCTTTGTGTACCAGCATTATGTTACTTCCCAGCTTCTGTTCACTGAAAATGTTGGCTTTGGCTTCCTTCCCTCTCTTCTTTCTGTGTTTTGTTTGTTTGTTTGTTTGTTTAAAGCAAGTGTTACGCCTTCCAAGAGAATGCCTCAAAAATACCAAATCATTGCTCTCACCCCCGGGCACCTTCTTATAAAAGAAAAAAGTCAGACTTATTGCTGACCTTAGAAATGATCTCCAAAATGCCAATTCTTTACTTTCTCCAGTTTCTCCAAATCTCTAAATCTTTGGAATGATTTGAAGTAAATGTGAATGCTGAAAAATTATATCGAATAATAGTTCTCTCTTTTTGATCATATCTGAATATAGGAAAAGAGAATTTTGTCTATTTTTAGAATTGATCACAATATCCTCTAAGGGGGATTATTTAATTTATTTCTCTGATGTTTAATAATGACCTACTCTGCCAAACAGGAACTTTTTGTAGTAAATGAAATAAACCCAAACTGTTTTAAAAAGGTGGAATTCATTGCCTCGCATAGAATAAAAGACTGGAGGCGGGGACATATCTGGAAGATAAGAACAAATTTGGGGTATTTTTAGATTTTAGTAAAATTTTATTTCTCTAGGAACACATCTTTCTACCAGTTTGACTATTTTATTTCATGTTGGCTTCATTCTTAGTCTCCTTTTGTGGGCTGAATGGCTTTGGGCAGCAGCTCTAGGGCTAAATCCTTCATGCTGAAACCAAGTAGAAATGAGGAAGTGGTAGTCTGTCAGTAGGCTCAGTAGATCACACACACATCCCTGCACACATGCAGAGTCTGTGTAGGTGAGTAGCGGTAGTACTGGGATGGCCCAGCATGGTGTGAGGGCATTGTAGACTGACTGAGGAACGTGGACACTGAATGAGGGAGGGTTTGGTTTTTCCGTGGAATAGTGAATCAGTGCTGGTGGGCATAAGCAAGACATGTCCACTGTATCTGTGATAGTTATACCAAAGTGTAGAAGCAATTAAGAAAAAATTAAAGAGAAACAAAACAAAATCCCACGTGCTACAAGGTAAACAGAGGCATTCCTGACCTCAGGCTGTCAAACTGGAGATTTAATCAGGTACGCGAATGCATAACTAAAATCCAGGTTAGTAAGAACTATCAGGCACTGTGTTAGAGGTATTTCAGGAAACCTGTATCAGGATGCTCGGGAAAGAACAGTAAAGGAGCTAGTTCTTAGAATTGGTCCTGACTGGAGTCTGGACGTGTAGAAATAGAGGATAATATAAAGAAATGGAGGGTGTTCATGAGCGATCAAGTGAATTAAAACTATTAAGAGTCTACAAACTATGACTTTGGGCCAAATTGTGTTTTGTAAATAAAGTTTTATTGGCATACAGCTGTATATCCACATGTTAACATACTGCCTATGGCCGCTTTTGGAGATTTGAGTTGTGACTGACTAAAGCCTGACTCTCTGGACCTTTACAGAAATAGTTTGCAGATCCATAAACTCTAAGGTAAATTATATAAATTGATTATCCAAAAAAGTATAAATGCCCAAATTGATGCTCTTGACTGCTAAGTTCAAAAGGCTTTATTTGATGTCTAAAGAAATAGGGAAACATAAGGTGTGAGGAAGCAGATGATGTGACTAGATCTGAGTCTTACCGATTTGGCCAAAGTGTATAGATTGCACTAGAAAAGCCAAGTTCTGTACCACACACTTCAACGTGCAGAATGATCACCAGGAAGCTCTAATATGTAAAGATTCCCAGCCCCCACCTTAGAGATACTGCTTTAGATATCAGGTCATTCTTAGGTCAAAATCCAGATTTTTAAATGGTTGAACCAAGGTTCTAGGGAATGGATGACCAGTCTTAAGATTACTGTTTTATTCATGTGAGAGGTGACAGCATCTCACCAAATGGTGGACAGGTTTGTTCATAACATTTTCAGAGCCAAGGCTAGAGCTCAGAAGATGACCCCAAGTCTTTCATACATTCCCCTTCTCCTTTACTCCAGACTCACTCCATCCCTACCGTGAAGGGCCTCTGGACCCTCTGGATATCCAAGGCCATATTCCAAACACTACACTTTGGCAACAATGAAGTCAAGTAGAATGGTCTATCTTTTTTGGGAAATGGGAATAACTCAGGGAAATGGGCTTGAAGCCATTCGGCCAGGTAATTTAGCATTGTGCATACCCTCACTATGATTTAGAAGGGAATGTGGGAGATTTGGAGGGACACATTTCTTTAGTTTTTGGAATTTTCCATCTAGGGCAAAGTATATGTCTGGAAGAAAGTTAAACAGAACCCTATATGATGTCGGACCCAAGATTGAGGACCCGATTATGTGGTTTAAAATGCGTAGCTGAGAAAGAGAATGGGAATGAAAACTTGTGTTTTTAAGATAGTGCTATGGTAAAATAGTCAGACTTGGGATTTTGGTACAGGAAGGGGATTATGGAAAGAGGAGTGAATAAAGGATCTGAAGTTTTCAAATCTAGATGAATGGGAGACGTGCAGTATGCCTTGAAAATAAAAACAGAAAGTCAAGTAGAGGAACATTCAAGGAAATACCATAGTTTGCTTTGGAAATCTCTTGCATGTAGAATACAAGATGTGATTAAAAAATAAAATGAATATTTAAAATAAAAAATATTACAGTAAAAGACCTATTGTCATTAATCCCCCTCCAAATAACCCCCTTAGAGAACACTTGTCCCATTGTTCTGAAGCAGTTCTGGTAGACCTGTTTGTGAGTATCTTCTGGTGGCTTCCTGGATATGCTGAATCCATTAAAAATGTTCGTGGCAATTTCTGTCAGATGAAAACATTTGGGTATTTCCTCATATATACTGTTATTAGTGTTAAATCAAATTATTGATTTTAAAGTGACTAGGAATGATTCCATTTTGTGCAAGTATGAGAGCTGCCTTTATATATAATTAAGTTCCTTTGTTTCATTTTTCTTTCAATATTTATAAGCTATTTTTTC
The DNA here is from genome assembly GCA_004026905.1 of Hystrix cristata. Lineage (NCBI taxonomy): Eukaryota > Metazoa > Chordata > Mammalia > Rodentia > Hystricidae > Hystrix > Hystrix cristata. The sequence goes on along the minus strand of PVJO010010748.1, from coordinate 16,110 downwards.
AGTGATTTATTTATATTAATGTGAAATATTTGCATATTTCCAAAGTCAAATTTACAGAAGCATTATTCAGAAAAATCTAGTTTGTATTCCAGTGCCTTTCAAACTCTTTCAAAGCCTTTCCTACTTGTACATTTATAGTCACTTAGATAAATTTTTTGGTTTATTATTTTTCTTTTTTCTATGTGTGCGTGCGTGCGTGTGTATGTGTGTGTGTGTGTGTGTAGTGTAGCACCCTCTACATAATCTAAACTCTCTTACAGGGTAAATAGTAGCTCACAATACATTTTTTCTTCATGTTGCTTTTAAATTATTAGTATATCCTTGTGACCCCTTAATAGGGTTTTATATAGAATTGTTCTTTATTTTCTTTTGTAGCTGTATAGTGCCCCATTATACGAATGTGCCATAGCCTTTTGTGAGGGTTCATTTATTGGCAGATACTTAGAGGATTTTCAGTATTTTGCATTTACAAAAATACTTTATTGAATTACTTGTGTATGTATATTCTCATATTTTACCAGAGGATTTTTGTAATATTTTCCAACAGGTGGAAATGCTTGGTTGAAAGCTAATTGCCTACATAATTTTACTACATACTGTCAGTTCCCTTTATAAGGTTATACTATTTTGCATTCCCTGCAGCAATATCTAGCAGTGCTAATTCACATAATCTCAGCAACAGAGTATTTTGTAAAATTTTGGATCACTGCCAGTCAGAAAGATGACAAATGGTGTCTTAGTGTAGCCTTAATTTGCATTTTTCTAATTTTGAGTGAAGTGGTGGATCTGTTCCTACGCTTATGAACTGTTTTGCTTTTTCTATGGACTGGACTGTTTCGACTTCTTATATAAGGCCTTTACAATTTGGTACCTGCCATTTTGTGTAAATTAATGGCCTGGTGCACACTAAATATAACCCACAAACCGGCACAAAGTCTAAGTGAAAGATTCTGCTTCATTCTTCTCTGCTTTTCTCTCTCAGGTTTGCACAGGCCCGTTTGGGTCCATCTGCTCTACCTTCTGGTATCCCATAGAGAAGGACCTTTCTCTCTTGCAAATCAGCTGCCTTAAAATGATTTGGAAATATTCACACTGAGATCTTTAACAATGTCTTCCTTTGAAGAAATGGAAACAAGTAGAGCACTTTCATGTTTTAAAGTTTTATAAACCTTCTCTATTATTCTAAAGATATGAGTATCTATTGCACTCATAATTTGAAATAAACAAATCAGAAGGAAAATCTTAAATCTCCTTTTAAAGTCTTCCTTAAGAGCAGAGATTTAGAGAACTGATTCTTTAAAGCCAGATGCTACCTACCCATCTGCATTAGTCAGCTCAGACTTCCATAACGAGACAACATAGCATTCAACAACAGGCTTTTTCCCCACAATTCCAAAAAAGAGGGTGAAAGTACAAGATGAAGTCCTGGCAGGGTGAGTTTCTGGCAAGGTCTCTTTTCTTGGCTTGTGGGTGGTTGCTTTCTCTCTGTTATCCTGACATTGCTTTTCTTTTTTTGTACACATCCACACACATTCACACGAGAAAGAGAGAGGAAATATACTGTTGGGTGCCTTGTCCCTTTTCTTACAAAGACCCTACTCCTGTGGGGTTAGGAATCCACCCTTATTTTACCTTAATTACCTCCTATAAGGTCCTATCCTCAAATATAGTCACATGAAGGGTTAGAGCTTCAGGATTTGAATTTTGGAGGGATACAGTTAGTCCATAACACCAACTAGTATCCATCCATTCATCCACTTATGCATCCATCCATTCTTTCAGTTATTTTCTTTTTGTATTTATTGTTCTGGTTCTATGCATAAAACTGCCCACCTGATTATTTACTTCTGTATTTTGCCTTCTGTTGCAGGTAATCTGTATCTTCATGACTTTGAATCTGGTACATATTACATGTTCCAAAGTTATTTGATAAGTAATGCTTCAGCTGCTAGTCTTTGGGCATGTTTAGTGTGTAAATATTATACATATGTTTCTTTTCCTATCCTGAAGATTCCAATAGAGGAAGATTATTTTACTTTTGCTGGTATCCTATAGATCCACAGAATTTTTTATGATATAAATAGACAGTGCAAACACACATATACACACACAAGAAAAACTTGATGTGGAAAACAATATTAACACAAAATGTTAAGAATTTATAAATATATGATTTTCATTAGCAGTGCCTTACCAGTTAGCTTGGAAGCTTAAATAATTTTCAGAAATTTGCTAACTCTATTAACATAGTTTATAAAATAATCAGTTTTATTGCTTTCATCAAGTTATTTATATGCTGATAGCAAAATATAATGTAGAGACAGCTGAAGTGTGTATAGTTTATGAGCAATTGCAATTTCCTTAAATTTATTGAACTGTTTACCTGGGCTTTTAAGGTTGGCTTCGGACATGAATGATCTACACAGCAGACTGTGTACATCAGTATTTTTTCTCTGATGAAGCAGAATGCAATGAGAAGTTGCTCTCTGACTTGCCCTCGTTCATCAGGAGCTAGAAGGACAGCAGTAACTCATCAGTCTGATGCTCCCATTTATAGCCCCATGATGGTGCCATTTATAGACTTCTGCTACTAGAACCATCAGTGAATAGAAATAAGAGTGTAAAGAATGGGATGGGCTTCTTGGGGTAGCCCTCATTTTCTCCACTGGTAGGAGGAGAAGACGTAGATGATGCCAGGTATTCTACAGGGTGGATATGTGTTCCAGAGATGGAACACATTTGTGAAAAATTCTATCTATAGGACTAATGTCCTAGAGATAGATGGTCTTGATGTCTTCCAAAGTTCCCTGAGCCCTGGGGCAGAGTTTATTATGGAAATAGAGTTTATGACATCTTCTCATCTCCAATAACCAATATGCCAGACATGTTCTTTTGTCAGAGGGTGGCCCTAATGAAATAGCATGAAGTAGCATGGGGTCGGGAAACAGCTACTCAGGGTCTCACACACTCTATCTATTATTGCCAGTTGTGGATCTTTAAGAAAGCTAGTTAATCTTTCTGAAGTACAAAGGATACAAACATCTATTTTTGATAATATCTAATGGACTGAAGTTACTTATCCGAGGAGCATAGTAAAATGTCTTGCTAATCAATGAAGTTTATTTTCATCTTTATATTATCGATCATTTATATTATCTATGTAAATTTTCTTAGCATGCAACGGGATATCTTTCTTGTGTAGCTAGTCATTTTCCTCATATATATTTGCAGGGCTCTGAATGCCTATGACTTTATTTGCACAGTGCCATTGCTATTATCTAATATCTCTCACTGAACATCTTCCTTGAATTTTTTTTTTCTGAATGGTTCTATGCCTTTTTGTACCTCTGTCCTTATTCATATGCCTGTGACCCTTAAAACCTGGTGACTATTAGCTAATTAGATATAATTGCAAAATAAGAGCAGAATTTGTATCATTTGTGAGCTGTGTGAATTTGAATTTGACTTCTCCTGTATCTACCTACCTATCTTATGATTATCCTTAGCTGGGCTCCTATCATTTTAGACCTGGTTTATCACAACAGTCTCCCTGAATGTCTGGCAGGCTTTAGTCAGCTCATCCTGTCTTCAGTCTATTTTGCCTATAATCCAAGTTAATACACCTACGGATCCGTGTACTCACGTGCCCAAGAAGCTGATTAGGCATTGCAAAGCTTATACTTGTTCAACACCTGTTCCCACATTGATTCTGTTTCTGCCTGGCTACCAACTCTTGGCCTAACAACTTGGCGGTTGTAACTAATCTTTCATTTCCTGACTCTCTGCTTTGCCTTGGGAACCTGGCTTGAATGTGACTCACCAGTTCTTTTTAGAAATTTAGCCTGTTCCTGGGTCTGCAAACTAAGCAAGATAAAGTAGAAGTTTGAATTCCAGCTCTTCCAGGCTCACTATATAGACCTCACTCTTGATCTCTACTGGGCAAATGCAGTGTTTCATTTTGTGTGCTTGGCTAGGCCATGGTACAAAAATACTTGGTCAGATGCTGTTATAGATGTTTCTGTGAAGGCCACTGTTGGTCTGATTAAGAATTAAATTGGCAGACTTCCTCCAAATGTGGTAAGCCTAGTCCAGTCAGTTGCAGGCTTTAGGAGAAAAGATTGACCTCTCTGAAGAAGAGAGATTTCTGCCAGTACACTGCCTTCAAGCTGGAACTGAAACTTTCCCATACATCTCTATCCTGCCAGCCTACCCTGCGGAGTCAGAACTTGCCAGCCAAATTCAGTCACTTGACTCAATTTCTTAAATCTCAATCTCTCACTCCACATATGAATATACATACATCTTATTGGTTCTGTTTCTCTATAGAGTTCTAGTTAACATATGACAATTTCTTCTTTGTAAAATGAGAAAAAAATATTTTTGCCTAGTTCCTAGGTTTATGGTGATATTTAAAGAAGCTTGCTATAGTCCTTGACACATAAAAAGCACCTAATCCCAAATATTATTGCAATTATTATTTATCAGTTTCTTTCATAACCTGACATACTTGATTGTGTTTACTCCTTTATTACTGTTCCTTCCTACCAATTTCAATCACTTCTTCTAGAGAGTTTCTCTAGGATTTAATCTAAGTCTCATCTGTCCTCTTATGCCAGTTTAAATGCTCTTTAGGCATAATTACTAAGATCTATGGATTTATGGCATAAGATAACACCAAGCTATAATTTATGCACTTAACTATAATCTTCAAGAGAGGCTTCAAGTGTTGCAAAACCCTTAAATTCAGAGATTTTTCATCTCAACTCGTGATAATATTTGATAATAGTCAATGAATGAGACATCTTTACTTCTTACATTATGAATGGGCAGTTCTTTTAAATCCATGTCCCTGTATGGTAGGTAGACAGATTTATTTAATTATAATTTAATTATGATATGTTTATCAAGTTTCAGTTATGGGCAAAGATAATGCCATTTATTTCAGTTTCCATTCTCAGGAAGCATGGATAAATAAGTAAGACTGAGAGTAAAATCCTTTCTTTAAAATGTATGAAAAAGTGACATCAAAATCTGGAGGGAAAGGACAAACTCTCAAAGGAAGTAACATACAAGTTTTGTGTCAAAGGAAAGGCAAGACTTAGGCCAATGTAACTGGAGAAGAAAGTCATGCCGGGTGCAATGCATAGAGGCCAGCCCTCACAGAGTACATTTAGAGAATGTTAGGTAGTCAGTATTGGCTATAGCTTATAGGAAGAGGCCAGGGGCAGCATGAGATAATGGGAAAGGGAGGGACTATTGTGTTGAGTTGGGTACACTAGAACACAAGCTGAAGGAGCTGCAGTTTCATCCAGCAGGCAGTAAAGTCCCACGGAAGATGTTTTAGCACATTCTCTAAGTGAATAGTAAGTAAATGCTGTTCATTATCAGATAATGAATGCTCATTATTTAAGAGAAACCAAGTGAGAATGAAGGAACTATAAATTGGATGAGAATGGCAGTAGTTGGGTTAAAAAGAGGAGATTGTGGATATCCTTGTCTTGTTTCTAATTTTGGAGGGAATAGTTTCAGTTTTTCCCCATTTAGTATGGTGCTGGCTGTTGGTTTGTCATAGATAGCCTTTATCATAGTCAGGTCTGGTCCTTCTATGCCTATATTCTTCAGGGTTTTTATCAGGAAGGTGTGTTGGATTTTGTCAAAGGCCTTTACTGCATCTATTGGTATGATCATATGGTTTTTGACCTTGCTCCTATTTATGTGGTGTATTACATTTATAGTCTTTTGTATGTTGAACCACCATTGCATCTCTGGGATAAAACCTACTTGATTGTAGTGTATCAGCTTATTGATAATATGTTGCATTCCATTTGCTAAAATCTTACTGAGGGTTTTTGCATCTATGTTCATTAAGGAGACTGGTCTATAGTTTTTTTTTTTTTAGTTGGGTCTTTGTCTGGTTTGGGGATCAGGGTGATACTGGCTTCCATGAATGAGTTTGGAAGCACTCTGTCTCTTTCAATTTCTTTGAACAACTTGAGTATTGGTGATATAATATCCCTAAATGTTTTGTAGAATTCAGCTGTGAATTCCAGCTTACCCTAGAAAGAATGGCACTCATGAGAAAATCAAACAATAACAAATGCTGGTGGGGCTGTGGTGAAAGGGAACCCTCCTACACTGTTGGTGGGAATGCAAACTAGTACAACCATTATGGAAATCAGTATGGAGATTTCTCAAAAGCCTGAAAGCAGAAATCCCATACAACCCAGTCATTCCCCTACTAGGTATCTTTCCCGAAGAGCTAAAGACATCACGCTACAGTGATACCTGAATACCAATGTTTATAGCAGCACAATTTGTAACAGCTAAATTCTGGAAGCAACCTGTATATCCATCAGCAAATAACTGGATAAACAAAATGTGGTATCCATATATAATAGAACACTATTCAGTTATAAAGAAGGACAAATTAGAGTCATTTATAGGAAAATGGATAGACCTGGAAAATAAAATGTTGAGTGAAATAAACCAGACTCACAAGCTGGACTACCTTATGGTATCCCTCATTTGAGTGAGGCAAAATACAAACAAAAGAAAAAGGTAAACAATGGAGAAGAAAAGGCAAAGGGTCAGATCTAAGCCAATAGGCAAAGGGTCCAAGAAGAGGGCAGAGGGGGACGGGAATGGGAAGCCAGAGGAATAATGATATCCTAAAAACAAGAACCTAATAACCCAAATTTAAAACAGTAACACATACACTAGGTACTATAGTAACTTTATGTACTTGTGACTTAATGCTGCATCTATGTGGTTGTTTACATTGCTCGTTGTTATAAGCAGAAAGGACAGTGTATTATGTTCTGTAAGCTTGTGTAATGGCGTGTAAGTTTGTGTAATTTTTTTTTTTTAGTTTGTGTAATTTTGGATAAATTTTAATAAAAATCTATATTAAAAAAAGAGATTGAATGAGCTGGGTGCAAAAGATGTAGAAAAAGCAAATTCAGTGCAAGACTCCAAACTACCTTTTTGTCCCCAGGAACACTAGTTAACACGCAGAGGACTTACTCCGAAAGCAAAAACAGAAACAAAAACAAAATGTAGCATTTTTCAGGATTAGCTCTTTTAGTATCTCCTTTATCACTGAAGAACTTGAGACTACAGAAAAGTAAGCTAAGTTTCTCTGCTAGTGAAAGGCAGAGGGGCAGACCTGCTTCCTGATCACTTTGCATACTGTCACTCACGGTGCTAGGGGATGTGCCACTAGGAGACACCTCTTTAACAGAGGAAAGAAAGATTACATGGGCTGAAGCATACATCATTTTCTCTTGCATACATCATTTTCTCTTTTCTTTTACCTCTTTCTTGAAAACTGTGTCTTTTTCCTCCACCAAATAACATACTTCAGAAGTATTTGGGAAGCTATTGAGACAAGTTAAACTATACGAGCAATTGTTCACAGAGGGGAAAGTGCGTGTCTACAATTCCTTACAATCCTCCAACAAGCCATCCTGAACAGATAAATGACTCCGTAGTGTAAAGGAGCCCAACGGCTTCTTCCACATGACTCTATTTTGGAATACAGAAGAGAATTCAATCTGCCTTACCAAGTTATTAGCTCCAGTCTAGCTCATTATAGAGCATCTGACACCAGATTTTAAATACCATAAAATAAAAGAATATGTATCTTTGTGTTTAGTGATGAAAAACCTTTTTTTGCTTTTTTCTCTGGTATTAAGATGCGGGCATCCTACTCTTGCTAGTTGTCTGGTAGTGAGACCATATCAGCTCCTGTGTGCTTGTCCTGACCCAAAGTAGATCAAGTGCTAAGTCTGATCAATTTGGAATACAGAAGAGATAGTTTTCCAATAGACATAATATTTTACTTTTCATTTTTGTTTTCTTAAGGAAACTTTGTTACCTCCCATTATTCACTCTTATGTTATTTTTTATTTTCAATAGTTCTTACTGATGGGAGCATCTTATTTTACATACGTTATGCGTGATAATCAGAACATTGTAGTGATACATTCTGTGCCGCAGGTTTCTGTGCTCACCTCTTCTGTACACCATTTATTTCCTTAGGGCCTAATACAGGCTCCTTGCTGCACTCGGATGAGATTGTGAGAATTACTGGACATTTATGCATTCACAAGCTGGGCCCTGCCTCAAAGGAGTTTAAGACCAGTGCATAAAAAGTCTTATGCATGGTGGTGTTTCCTAAGAAAAATAATATCCTTTGAGGAGGCAGATAGCAGTGGGAGGAAAATACGTTAAGGGAGATTTTCCATGTCCCCTGATGAGCTAAGCATATAAGCAGGTCAGGTGTATAGCACTCATGGGAGGTTCTTAAAACTTTCTATGAACATTTCAGGGGTCTGCCTGTCCATGTTTATAAAGGCTTCATTTCCCTCTATCTCTTCCAACATTGTCTTTACGTCTTTCGACTACCTTTCTAACACAGCCCGACAGGCTGTGACAAGTGCATTCTGCTGAATAAGGACAAAGCTTAAATTAGATGCAAATTTCTTAATGCTTCCTTTCCACTTACTTACATTTGCCATTTATATGCAAATATCCGTCTCCTCTCTGATCCCTCCTTTGCCCCTCAAACTGTGCCCTAACCTGGCCTCAGATAATGGAGAGCTTGGGCTTTGGCTAAATCTAAATTCACACTTAGCTGTTTGTCCATTCAGGAACTTAGAAACCAAATGTCTGGCATTGTAATTCTTCAGAAAACAGCTCTCCATAAAAATGTGTATCAGAGTCTAGGTGATAATGTAATCATAAACTATAGGTGTTAGTCAAAGTGTTTAAAGGTAAACTTTCTGGCTGTGTTCTCATTTCCATGAAAGATGATCATTTTTCAAAATCTCCAGTTTAGCAATCCGATGCCTTTGGCAGAAATCTTGCACTGGTGTATTACTAACAAGCTTGTTTAGCACGTAGAAAAACCCAATCAGGACATTTAGGTAATATATGCATCTCCATTGATTTTTGTGTTTTTCTTAAATGCTTATTTCTGATGAGATGTGTCCTGTTGGTTCAGCTCAGAGAGTAGAAGCTGAGCCATGCATTCTTTGTAGCAGCTCAGGGTGAAATAAATGCTTGTCTAATGCTGCATGGCTCAATGCCCTGGTGTCATATCTATGCAAGCCATAAAAACAGTGATAAACATGATATATTTTTATGACTCTGCATACTCTGTGTGTCAATAAAATATTTTTTAAACTGGATGAAGGCTGCGGTGAACCTACCACCCTACCGAAGCCCTGAGTCCCAGAGTCTCGGGCCTGATTCAGCCCTGGTGGCAGAGTCATCAATCCTGTGTGATGAAATTAGGTGCCTAGTGCTTGTGGCATATGCAATGCTTTAGTCCTAATGGTCTAAGATTTTTTTTTTCCCTGATACACATTGAGAAACGCTTCCCTGGCTCCTCACTGGGGAAACGGATCACAGCTATAATCGAACAGATGAGCTAAATGACCTTTCCTTATTTGAAGTGTCCTGGGATTTTACAAGAGGCAAAGATCCATATATGCAAAAGAAACTGCAGTGTAAACTTTTCAAAGGCATTTTAATAGGCTGCTTTGAAAATATAATTTAAATGAGACAGAACCCTTTTACAGAATCCTCCTATTGACTGAAGATAAGTTGCCTTTCAAAGCCTGCAGGAGGCACAGCATTGTTTACTCTATAGCAAAAGATGAATGATGCAGTTGACAGTATTACCTCTGTCGACACAGTGCTTGGCTGTTGCTAAAACATTTTATGTTTAGTTCCTGTGATAACATTTAGAAGAATGAGTTTTGTTCTATTCCATTTTGTAGTACATAGTGCTTCAGAAACTTTACACGGTAAATAAAATAATAACTACTAGTAGGACTAGAGCCTATTAGGAGAAGTTAGACCAGGATGGCTCTTTCTGCTACTCTAGTACCTCTCCCTAAAATATTAGTAAGAATAATGATCAGCAATCAGCTACTCTAAAAAGAAAGTACTTTGAATACAGGATAATGAAGAAGAAAGCAGACTTTCCAAGGTATGCTCATCAAAGATGCTACCCTCTCTTGCTTGTTCACAAGTAAAGGTTAAGGACAAACATCAAGTCATGCTTTCTGAAAGTATGATGAGGACATTTTTATCTCTAAACTTGGAACTTTCCAAAATAGGCTGAATAAGAACACTTTCTCTGCATTTGAATATACAGTTTGTATATCTCACGTTTCTTTTAGTTAACTCTGAATCCAGTTTTTGTTTTGTTGTTGTCATTGTCTGGGAATCAGTGTTGGGGGGTTGTTGTTGTTTTCATTTTGTTATCACTAAAGTTAAGTTTGTGGCTGTGAGAGGAACTAACATTCATTTGTTATTAATTGCCAGTGGAATATGATTCTAGGCCTTGGTCTGTGCACTGTGTATCTTTTAACTGGTAGTCACTAAGCTACTTTGTAAGTTAATCTGCTTTCTAATTTTCTGGTTCACATTTTAGAAGGAAAGGAAAACGTATTCTTTGGAATATTGCTCATTAGCGTAAGGCTGTACATTGCAAATCTCCCCAGAATTGCTGGTAGTTACATACCGATTTGACACGCATTAGAATTTTAAGGGTCGCTGCTCTAAAATGTTAGTCCATCGAGCACATGAACTGGAATCAAATGCATGATGCTAACATTGCTTTCTCCTTCAATTACATAGTGTTTTGGTCAAAAGTTAAGCTGACACATATCTGCCAATTCCCCTTTTTATGACAGCCAAATGTCAAGTACATTAAGAGTGAACACTGGCATGTGACAGATCGATAAGAAATCAATGTTAATAAGGCCTCTGCAGAGGACCAATTACATACTCAAATAAGAACAAATGAAATTTTGCAGGAAATGAGGTCAGGGCAGATTTTCCGTGCTGGCTTTTTCCAGGTGTCTCTTCAGATGTTATGCTGCCCTTATTCTACTGTGTGATATTATAGTACTCTTTTTGAAAGCATTGAAGTAATAATGGCATCTGTTAAACAAATATGTCTAAGGTTCTCAGTGTTACAATATATTTAATGTCAATTACAGATGCGCAGTAATGCAAATTTAATTTACTTCGTTAATGACAATGAATCCCAATATAGAGGAATCATGTAACTTGCCTCAGGCCTCAAAGCTAGTCATAGGTATGTTGAACAGCATTAAGCTCATGACTTATTAAATCAAGAGGTAAGGCCTCTTTTATTTTTGGTCACTGATCTGTTAGAGTGGTAGAAATTTTCACATCTATTTCCTGAGTTAGTGTTAAAGAATAAAAGGAGTTGGATAGTGAAGTGGTAAGAACAGATTTTGTGCACCAAAACTATTGCCGTGGGGAGCAAGAAACCTCTGAATAGAACTGGTTCCACTCTGAATACAACCTGCAAAATGAAGAGTGGGAATTTATAGCCAAGAAGCAGAGTAGAGGGCCTAGGTGTATGGCAAATGACTTAGAAGGAACTTTGGGGTTTTGGGTGCTGGTTCTGGTTATAAACTTCTAACAGGAGACTTGTTGAAGACAGATCAGGATGACCAGACATCAGTGGGGGATTGTGGAGAGTAAGACATCAGTGGGGGATTGTGGAGAGTGAGGAGAATGATCAGATGGCCGGGCTAATCAGATTTTAAATGTGTTCATAAGGCTCTGGATAAACTGATTTATAGAATTCTTGCTAGAACTGGGCTCTATGGAAAGACAGAGTGGCCAAGTCCTGTACTGTTCAAAAGCAGAGCTCGGAACCTGAGGGAAATTTGGTTGAAAAGGAAATCTTTTCACCAGAGACTGTCAGAATATCTTCGAAATAACAAATACCATTAGACTGAAGAAAAGTCTATCTGGGCATGATTATCTTGGCTGATTTAAAATTACTTGAGGCAGGAGTGGTGGAGCACACCTGTAATCCCGGTGCTTGGGAGGCGGAGGCAGGAGGATCACTGTGAGTTCAAGGCCAGCCTGGGCTGCATAGTAAAATTACTTGAAAGTAAATTATTTTGCATTAGCTGTATTTAATACTAAAACATTTTAACTAACTGGATTTTACTTCACCCCAATGCTTTGTTAAAAGTAGTGATAATAGCACACATTGATCACTTCATGACAAAGATCTTAAAATTTGGTATGTTATGGATGAAAAAACTGAGCATTGGAAAGATTGAACGTTATGTCTAGGTACAAGATCAGAACTTGAAATTGAACTTCGGGTAATATGAGTTTGGAGTCTGAGTTAATCATTTTACAATATATAACATTACCTTGCTCATCTGTCTCCAAAGCACAGAGATAAGGTTAAACAGGCTGCATAAAACTACAGACAAAATGCATAGAATTAGGATTTAAAGTCAGGGGTCCTTACTGTTTATACTAAAGACTCTTGATTTGGGAACAGAGACAGAATTATTGAGAGAGACGATTTTGCATCATTCCACTTTTCTACAAGTTATGTCAGTACAAACTTCAGCAATGTCTCACCACTGCTATTTCTTACTGGCATTTGCCTTGTAAACATATGGAATTGGCAATTAGCGGTTTACAGTCCTGATGTTTCACTTTCACTGTCATCTGAGCATTTTCGCAGCTTAGTGCCATGAAAACCTGCCAGCTCTGTAACAAGCCTAGAGAGGTGCAGCGCAGCACTTGGGTAACAGCTGACATGACGATCAGATCTGTGCTGTGTGTGTGTCAGCCCGTCTCTAGCCTGTTTCAGGACTTCTCTGGTCCACGAGTTTAAGTTTGTGTGTATAACTTGGTAAAGCACCCTGCCCGTGATAATGGGCCGGACCATCTTCACAGGATTTGAAGGCTGCATGAGTGATTCAAGTTCTGTGTCGTAAGGAACTCGGACTTGCCTAAAAAGAAGTGTGGCCTTTGGTCTCAGCTCTGGGAGGTAGTTTTGTACCCCATAAGAGTGCTGTCGTTCAGGGCAAGGAGTTGCCACGTAGGATCTTAGAGTGGGGCCGTTCATATCTAATGATGTTAGGGTATGATCTGACCCTACCAGAAAAGCAGCCACGGGATTTAGGGTCGGGGATTTGGAGCACTAGGAATCAGTGGACATCAAGGCTGAGTTTGACCACATGGACAAGCGATTAATCCATCATGCCTAGGTCATGAATCTCCAGTAAAAACTCTGGCCATGGAAATTCTGCTGTTGGCTGTGTTCTCGGAGAAGTGTTACACATCCGTGCTGGGGCGAGAGTGTGTCCTCCTTTCACAGAGAGACAATGGAACATTCGTGTTTGAAACCCTCCCAGTCACTCTGTCCTGTGTGTTTCTTTCTTTGGCTGATTTTTATCTGAATTATTTTGCTTCAATAAAGGGTAAATATGAATATAATAGCTTTCAGTGCGTTCTGTGGGTTCTTATAGTGAAATATTTAAACTGAGTTTCATTTTGGGGAGGCCCTGAATTTGAAGTTTATAAGTACACTGTCATTTTGCCAGAGTTAAAAAGGAGAGAGAGACAGACAGACAGACAGACAAAGAGAGAGAGAAAGATATCGAGATCTGACTTTGAAGTTTATTATGTCCAGATCTTGGATCTTCCTCCAATAATTATGTCATCTTGGACAACTGATGTCAACTATCTGATTTTCCATTCGATAATACGGGAGTTGATACAACCTATCTGGCATGATTATGGTGAAAAAGAAGAGAGACGATTTACAGTATGTCTCAGTATGATATGTGATCCCTGGTAAGTGCTTCATAAACATTAATTTATTATTTTAAAATTCATGAATGGATTTTGGAAGCAACTGGAGGATAATACACTCTCCTAGATCAGTATGGACATTCCAGACACAGACTGAGAAGAATGGTAAAAAAGTTAGGTGGAGTAGATGTGTGAGTAGTAAATGGTGGCTAAATGTGAAACAAGTCCCTGCTTCATATACCCTGCAGAGAAATAATCCAAGAAAAGATATAGAAAATTGTTATTAGAAAAGTGAAGGCTGTAGCGCTAATAATTACAATGATCTTATTTGATAATCACAAGCTAGTGGATGCAGGGGGCATTTAAATTTAATAATTTATTCTTCAGCAAAATTCTTATTAAGAATTTTCCATGATCCAGGCATTGTTCTAAAAGCTAAGAAATTAGCAGTAAGCAGGCAAAATTCCTCTTTTCATGGAGGCTGAAGTTTTATGGAAAAAACAAAAACTAAATATGTCTATAAAAGAAATATCAGGTAGTTATAATTGCTCTGAAAAAAATAAGATAAAGAGAATGAAGTATGAGAGCATACTGCTATTTGACAATATGTAGCCAGGAAAAGTTCTGTATGAAAAGATGACATTTGATTAGAAGCCTAGAATATCGATGAGACAAGCTTTGTCCATATCTGGGGAAGAGTATTCCAGGCAGAAAGGAACTAACGTGGAACGTTCTCAGTTACAAGTGGAGCAGCAGGAGATCATCCTGGTGATAGCATTTAAATTTATTGATATGTTTTAACCAATTTATGTAATTTAACTTCATCCTATATAAATTTGGAAAACAAAATGCCTAATAGATCTCTGAGGGAACACATAATTTAAAAAAATTGAAAAATATAATGCAATGAGACTTCTTCAAAGAGATATTAAAAAAACTCTATAAAATGACGCCGCGTGGAATGAAGACTTGAGAATCAGCAGCCAGATTACTGTACTAACAGTAGCAGCTTGAAAATAGTCCCTGAACTATATTAACTAATACTCAATAATATTATAGAACCACTGGAAGTCATTAAATTGTATTAGACAATTTTGCTAGTTAGAAAAAAAAATTAGGGACTCCCCACATTTCTTCACCAGAATATTTTTAAAATGAGTTATTTACATGACAATGCAATCCATAAAAATGAGAAGAAATGCTGGGTTAGTACTTAGGCATTCTTGGAATGGGAAGCTGCTTGTAATATGTTTAGCTAAAATAGAAACATTAAGAAATATACATAGTAAAATAGAATTAAGCCCTCTCCAATTTTGTGTAATGATTTTTTAATCAAATTTAAAATATAGCTGAAGTGAAAGGTGAATAGGTATGTCAGAAATTTTTCTGGTGTCTCAGCATTTCCTTGTATTTTTCAGTCTCATTTCCTAAGCATAAAATACTAGATAAAATTTGACTTTTCACCTAATAATGTTGTTTTAGTCATCACAATTCTTAAATTTAACATATGCAATCAACTTATGTCTAAATATTTTAAAAGTATCCATCCTCAGGTAAAAATAGAAGAGTTTAGATGTGCTTCAAAAACTAATCATATTGGTCAGACACCTGTGCAAATTCTTTATGGACTCCGTGTCCATCCTAATATTTCTCAAAACCATAATTGAACACCCATCCACAGAAGGAGACATTTGAGAACATTTGGATTCCACTTTGAAAGTAGGATGTTTTATTTTCCCCTCCATTTCACTCACAATCAAAAACATATGGAATGTTTTATTTGCAGGCTACAAAAACAAATCAAACAGGCAATTCCGTGTTGGAAAGAATTTATTCTTCCTGTGGATCAGGAGTCTAGCTCTATGTCCAGACTTCCAAGCCCATTACTTTCTTTCCACAGTCATCAAGGTTAATAGCTACTTCTGCACCCCCTATTATTGCTTCCTCTCTGGGTAGTGTTATCAGGGATGGCCTCATTTCCCCTCCTGATATTCATTACTCTGTCTTCTATTTCTTGGAAATGTATTGTTTACCTGCTTATTGCCAGTTGCTATATCAGGTTTGCTCTGCTGACCACTTTCCTTGAGTCTCTCCGATCTCTATGTACAGGTATTCTACGCTAATAAGCACCTCGTTCCCACAGCATTTTAACTGTGAATTAGGCAGCCAAAGGAGCATGCATCCCTAGCCAAACCCTAGGTGTCTCTCCTTCCTCACATACAGTGAGGAGGTCTTGAAAGGATGTGAACTAGGTTGCTTCATTTTCTAAGAGTTATACCTTTCACTACTGAGGCAGAATTTTCTTCAACAGGACAATATAGCTGAATAAAATGAAAAAACAGTGGCTGTCCTTCAGGATTAGACACAACTTGTATGTGAATTTCTGCCAGTGGATTAGATCTAATTACTGATTTTTGGTGTGTTTTGCTCCATGAGACCTCTTTTGTAGCTGTATTTATCAGCTATCCAACAACATTTAAATAATCTAAATGA
>PVJO010010747.1:0-63572 GCA_004026905.1 Hystrix cristata | reverse complement strand
TTACTGGTTAATACTGAGAATACCATAATTCTGTGGTATTTTTGCTCAAAAAAATTTAGGTCATTTTTTTCCCTGAAAGTCTATGAAAAAGTATTGTTAAATTTTTTTCATGTTATGTTTACTTTGCAGTCATCTTTCTTTACATCTAAATTCAATGATACAATATGTGTTAATGAGCTCTTACCTTTTTAATATGTTAGGTTGAAAAACAAAAATTTTTTTTGAGGCAGGGTCTTGCTGTGTAGCTCAGGCTGGCCTTAAACTCACTGTGTAGCCCAGCCTGGCCTCGAACTCACAGTAGTCCTCCTGCTTCAGCCTCCCGAGTGCTGGGATTACAGGTGTGCACCACCACGCAAGGTTTCTGTTGAAAATTTTATGGAGGTAATTAGATAGTTTACTACTTTATGCATAGTTTGTCGACATTTTTTCCTTTTTCCTTTAAACCTTCTGAAGAGCCCCAAAAGCCCTACCGTGACATAATTTAATCTGTGTAAGCTTCTTTTAACATTCAAAATATATTTCAAGGAAATCTTCTTATTTTACCAGTGTTATAATCAGTCATTTTTATGCTGACCTGAAACAGCAGAAATGTGCCAGAACAATAGCGAGACTTTACTAACTGGTACTGGCTAATTTTGATGTAGTTTCAAGTTGTAATATTACAGCACTTTCTGCTCTAAGCTGTCATCTACAAGAAAAGCAATTAGCCTCCCACTGTTAGTTGTGAATCTCAGCTCACTTTTATTTCCCTGTGTCCTGATTTGTCACCTATTACTCAGAGCTGACACAGAGAAATTGCTATTAAATGCATTTGTGGCTAGATTCCTGTTCTGCCTAAATCATCATTTTGCTTTCAGCTTTAGGCAGCCAGGCTTGACCGTTTTCTAACCTCAGAGACTCCCTTTCATTCTTCTCCTCTAAAGTCTAGACCTATGTAACAGGCTTCTCATTGCTTTCTCTCTAAAATCTCACGTAGGTCCATTGAAAAGCCTGGTGAGTTTGGGTAATAAGACCACACATGCAGGCCCGTAAAAGCATCAACTGAGAAAATGTGGAGGAGCTGTAGGAGGCACACAGTGTTTGGTCGCCCTTCACTTCTGGAGTAGCGCACATATATGTAAGATGGCTACATTTAGCAAGGGCCCAGTTCTTGGAATGTGGTTTTAAAAATGAGTTATTTGGGGGAAACACTAACCCCTCCCCTGCATGATGTGGAACTGGAATCCAAGCTGTAGGGCTCCACCAGTACAACTTGGGGAACGTTGGCCTCTGGCTCTGTGTTACCACCTTAGCATTCTGTACAGATGTCTGCTCAGTCACCTGTTTACAGAAGGAGAGACACCTGCTGTAGAACCCCTCTGCATTCTCAGTCTACTTTGCTCTTATCTTTCACACACCTAGGTAGTCTTAATAGACGAACATGAACATTATGTTAGTCCACTTCTAATCGTGAGCCCACTTTCCTCTTACCAAAGTACCCTATCATTACCCCAAAGAAAGTGCTAGATGGGACATAATTCTGTGGTACCAACTGCTTTAATTTTGTCATATACTCATTCAGAGTTGCTTCCTAATGATAGTGTTTGAGGGGTTACATTAAACCATTTCTTTAGAGTACATGTGATAGGCTAGTAGCTCATGTATTGCTAACTTAACTTTTATGTTCTTCCCTTCCCCTCCTTCTTTTCCCTTCCCTTTTCCCATTTGCAACAGATAAGTCCAGTCCAGTAAAAAAGAAATAGTTGTCAGCATTTAACATTGGAGACACTTTAAAAAATCAAAGTTTCTGGCTTCTTTCAAAAAATTAAAAGATTTGGTCTCATGGGGCCTTGATTTCTTCATGTCACCAGTCGGATTGAGCTCAGTGTTGCTTGCCCCATTTAGACAAACATTCTTCAATGTCTACCTCTCTCTGAACTACTAGTCCCTCATGCTACCTGCCTGACTCCTGTTGTCATTTGACCCTCAGCTGTTGATTTAGAATTTCACTGAGTATTGGTAGTACAGACAGCACAGCTGGTGCTGTGAGGCCACTCCCCCACCCCAGCCACCAATTTGGCCAACACCAATCCTGCTTCCATTGTCCTAAGAGAAGCAGAAATAAGAAAAAGGCCCAGGAAATGTCTAAAGCTTTAGGCCAGAGCACACACATATTAGATTCTGTAGCTTAATCTATAGTAACCTTTTCCCCACTCAAACTTCATTAATGGTTCATGCATAGGGAATGCATGTCATACATGTAATTAAAACAGAGTGACTATGGGAGAGTCATGTGTACGAGATGCTTCTGAGATGACTCAGCAACCCTGTCAGTCACTTCTATCAGTCACAGCCAGAGAGAGCCAATGGGTGGCACCTGGGGCAGGGTTCCCAGCTAATCAAAAGCCTGATTTATTGTTTTCCTATTTCCCTGCTGTCCTGGCACCTCTCCCCATTCGTTGCACTGTTTTGTTTCTGCTGCCACAAACCTGCACTTCCTGAGCACACCTTCCCTGTTAACTTCAATAAATGGAGCTGCTTTTCCTTTTACCATTGAGTATATTCTTGCAATTCTTTGCCTCAGGTACGCAGAATCTAGAATCTGTCTCTTGGACCCATCACACACCACACCACTTTCCTATTACTCCTGTAGGCAATTCCATGCTCCCAATAGTATTCTTTGGGTTGTTTACTGTAAGTATAGCTGCTAATTATTCCTCTTACCATGTTTGTCTAATAGTGCAAAAATTGAACTTACAAGAATAGTTTCTTTTTACGATGTTTCTGTTCTTTACATATGGAAGTTTTCTTGATGTATTAATGATTATATTTCAGTATTTCATTATGAATTGAATTGCTTGGCTCAGAATCTTCGTTCCTTGTAGGGAAGGTAGGGAACATGAGGAAGTATTCTATAGCTTTAGTCTGCACTTGAAACATTTTACACCTTTTATATTTAACTGGAATACTTGTGGACAAATTTTATGAAACAGGACTGATAAGCAAATTGCTCTAGAGGAATGTGTAGCAGCCAACTTCAGAATGGACAGACCCTTCACAAGTTCTTTTGTTGTGTATCATAAGGAACCACAGAAAGAAGTGGCAGGTGGTCAAGCTCTATTTGATCCCAGTTTCAGAAGTTCTCACCCTATAGTGTTCTTTTTATCTATAGTCTGTTTTGATGTGGAAGGTAATAGGGGATATTGAAGATCCAAGGCAGGAGTAAAGCAAAAATTACTATGTTCCGGTTGCTTTCCTGTAAATTGGAAGAGTTTTTATGTGAGATGCTTTGTTTTTGATTCTTATTCCTAAGTGTGTTAAAAATTATCATGTGAGCAACTATTGTAATTTTAGAAAGTCAATGTAAATGTGTCGAAAGGGCTAGCTTTCTTGGAGTTACCAATACAGTTAATGTGGAGCTGTAAATGGGAGGGAGGGAGGAGTGGGGAGAAAAGTGTGTGAGTGTGTGGGTGTGGTGGGGGAGGTATATGATTTCAGGGAAGAATTAAGACTGAATTGGAAATAACACGAGATACCTATAAAATTAAACTGAATATGGAATTTTATTGGCAAAGCCTTTTTCTGTCTCTGTTTCTGCCCAACTATTCTCTGGCTGCTACTGACATTTGTGTGTTTCTGTGTTTCAAGGAATTTCAATGTTGGGTAATTGATCAAATCAGGAAGAACCATTGAAAGATGAGAAAAATCATAATTTCATTGACTTTTTGAAAACTTTATCTGAATGTAAAATGGCACCTAAGAAGCAAAATAGGGCAGACCTGCTAATAGATTGTGGATAATTCATTTGTAAGGCCATGCAATTATTACAGTATCTAGTGAAGTCTGTAGACACTGCAGATCATAAAGTCAACCCTTTCTTGATAAAATAAAAAATTAAATTTGAATGTTTAATATGCAAATTTTATTTTAAAAATGGTCTGGGGTGATTATATTATGTTAACCACTCTCATATAACTTGAAGATAAAAAAACCCAGCTTATTTGGCTAGTCATAAAGTAATCTAAATTAATAACAACATTTCAAGGGTAAACATTACAGTCCTGTCATGTAAGTCCACATGGTATGTATAGTTTTATACTAAATAAGGGGGAAAAGGCTTACTTAGAGGGTTCAGAAACTAGTTTTTACTTGAAATAGTTGCTAACCTAAATGTAGGTTGCTTGGAAAGAAAAAAATGCAAGGCAGGTAAAACTTCACAGGGCCAGGCCATCTTTATGGAAGCCTGAAATCTGAGAAAAGATCATCCCAATGTTCTAGTCAGAGGAATACTTCTCAAACCCTAACAATTGACATAAAAACCATCATGTACAGGAATCTAAATTCAATTACAGAAGCCATTTTTTTGGTTTTTAAATAATTATACTAATGGATTGGTTGTCATCTAGATCCAATGCATAACTATCATCATTTGACTTTTCTTCTTTCTTGGAATTTCCTTTGTCTTTTCTCTCTTTTGGTTTCTTATTTCTCTGTACCTCATTCTTTCCTCTTTCTTGGTTTAATCTCTTAGTTTGCCGGCGATGGCTGCCTGATAAAAGCATGTCTGAGAGTTTTTGAGACCTTATTTTCTCTGGAAAAAAAATGCCTTTGTTGAGAATTTTGATGAGGATTGAAGTTTAGAAATTTTTTTCTTTCATAAAATGTTGTCTTATCTATTTATTTTACTTATTTTTAATTGCAAATAAGTCTATATATTTATGGAGTTCAGTGTGATGGTTTCATATATGTACACATTGTTGGATGACTAAATTAAACTAATTAAAATATCCATCATATCCATATCATCTTATCATTTTTATGATAGACATTTAAAACCTATTCCTGAGCAATTTTAAAGGTACAATACATCATTATTTTTAATACATTTTATTTTATATATTTAAAGTATATAACATGTTATGTGATTTGTATAATAGTTACTTTACTGAAATAAATTAAGGTATTCATCATTTCACATAGTTATCCCCTACCCCATGGCAAAAGCAGTATAATCTGCTTATTTAGCCCAAATCCTAAATACAATATACTATTATTCTGTAGTCCTTATGTTTTATATTAGATTTTTATATTTGTTCAGCATGCATATCTGCTCTTTTCTATCTGCCGATCTACATCTCCCTATTCTCTTTGTGTCTCACTCTACCACTGGTAGTCACTCTTTTCTTGTCTGTCTCCATACTTTGACTTTTTTTCATTTCACATATGAGAGGTGATCAAACAATATTGTGAATGTTTAAATAAATAACTGTTACAGTAAAAGACACATTGCCTTTAGTTGTGCTTAAGGTACTCAAAATATTCACCTTCTCTTTGAATACATTTATCCTATTGTTTTTAGCAATGTGTCTTTTACTGTAGTAAGTATTTTTTAAAAAATGTAACATTCACTGTATTTTTTGATCATCCCTTATACATGTGAGATCACATAATACTTTTCTTTCTGTCTGTGGCTTACTTCACTTAGCATAATGCCCTCCAGGTCCATCCATTTCTTTCACACATTCACTTAATTTATTTTCTATTAACAAATAGGGTATCTTTTTCAAAGACTGATGAGTGTATTCCATTGTGTATATGTACCAGGATTTCTTTATCCATTTGTCTTTGCACCGACAGTAAGGTTGTTTCCATATTCTAGCTATTGAGAATAATGCTACAATAAACATGGGACTGCAGATGTCTTTATAAAGTGGTAACTTCATTTCCTTTGTGTATGTGCCTATAATAGAGATTGCTGGGTCATATGGTAATTCTAAGTTTAATTTCTTTCAGAACCTCCATATTATTTTGCATAGTGGTTGCACATATCTGCATTCTCACCAACAGTATACAGTGGTTCCCTTTTCTTCATATCCTTGCCACAACTTATTTCTTATCTTTTTATAATAGTTATTCTAATGGCCAGAAGGTGGTATCTCATTGTGATTTTGATTTGCATGTCTCTCACTAGTGATGCTGAATACCTTTTCATATGCCTGTTGGCCGTTTTAAAGTCATCTTTGGAAAAATGTCTATCCAGCTTTTTAATTGGGTTATATGTTCTTTCATTATTAAGTTATATGAACTCTTTGTAAATTTTATAAATCTTATATTTTATGAGATATATGGTTTCAAAATATTTTTCCCAGTTCCGTAAACTACCTTTTCATTTTGTTGTTTCCTTTGATACACAGAAGCTTTCTACTTTGAACTAGTCCCATTTATTAGTTTTGCTTTTATAGCTTGAGCTTTTGATCTATTATGTAACAAATCACTGATAAAGCTTATGTCAAGGAGATATTCCCTTATGTTTTCTTCTAGAAGTATTCTGGGCTCCACTCTTGTAGAAGTCTTTTATCCATTTTGAATTGATTTTTAACAATCTGTCTTTTGTATATGAATATACAGTTTTTCTACCACCATTTATTCAAGAGACTATCCTTTCTCTATTTTGTCTTCTGTATTAATTAAGCATATATGTTTGGATTTATTTATCTCTCCTGTTTCACTGATCTTCTATATGTTTTTGTTTGTTTGCTTTTTGTGTTTTGGAGGCAGGGTCTTACAATGTAGTTGAGGCTGCCCTCAAACTTGCTTTGATCCTCCTGCCTCTGCTTCCTGAGTGCTGGTATTACAGGTGTGTGTCACCATGCCCAGCTCTGTCTTCTATACATTTTTGTGCCAGTATTATACTATTTTGATTATAACTTTATAATATAATTTTAAATTGGGAAGTATGATGTTTCCAATTTTGTTTTTATGTCTCAGAATTGCTTTGGTTACTTGGGGTCTTTTGTAGTTCCATGTAAATTTTTGGACTTTTTTCCCCCCTATTTCTCTGAAGAATGCCATTGAGATTTTGATGAGGATTGTACTGAACCTGAATATTGTTTGAGGTGGTATGGACATTTAAAAATATTAATTCTTCTGATCCATAGGAGTGAAATACCTATTTATTTGTGTTATCTTTAATTTTCTATCAGTTTCTTACAGTTTTCAATGTTCAAATTTGTTTCTTCCTAAGCATTTTATTTATTTTCTGATGCTCTTGTAAATGGAGGCTTTAAAAAATGTCCTTTTAGTTAGCTTGTCATTTGTGTATGGGAATGCCACAGAAATTTATAAGTAGATTTTGTATTCTGCAAATTTATTGAATTCATTTTTTAGTTTTAACAGTTTTGTTGTGAAGTTTTTTTAGATTTTTTGCATATAGGATTATGCCATCTGCAAATAGAGATACTTTTAATTCTTCCTTTTCAATTTAGTACTTTTTCTTTCTTTTCTTATTTGATTGTTCTTGATATTACTTCCAGGTGCATGTTGAAGGCATGAGAGTGGGCTTCCTGGCCTTGTACCAGACCCGACAGAAAGGTGTTCAGTTTCTCCACATTGAGCATGTTAACTGTGGGTTTTTTTTTTCCCCTACAAATGACCTTCATTACATTCAGGGACTTTGCTTCTGTGCCTAAACAGTTGCCTTTTTGTAGGAAAGGTTGTAGAGATTTGTCAAATGCATTTTCCATGAAACACTTAACCACTTGGTTGTTGTCTCTCATTCTATTAGTGTTGTTATTGTGTTGGTTGATTGTCGTATAATAAGGCAGCTTTACATCCCTGGCACAGATCTCACTTGATCATGATGTATAATCTTTTTGATATGTTGTTAAATTTGATTTTTAAATATTTTATGAGTATTTTTGTGTCAGTATTCATCAGCAATATTGGCCTGCAATATTTTCATGATGTCTTCAACTTAGGTATCAGAGTCACACTGGCTTCATAAAATATATCAGGAAATCTTCCTTCCAGCCCTATTTTTTGGGAATATTTTAAGATGTATTGGTGGGCTAGGGGTGTACCTCACTAGTAGAATGCAAGTTCAGCTTGCTGCATGAGGTCCTGGGTTCAATCCTCAGGACTGATGAAGAAGAAAAAGGATGGTGAAGGGCATGGGGAGAAGGAAGTAAGAGGAAAGAAGGAAAAAAAGAAGCAGAGGGGAAGAGAAGGGAAGGGAGGGAGGGCAGGAAGAAGAGGGGAAGGAAAGGGGAAGAGGAGGAGGAGAGTTAATCCTTTCTTGAAAGTTTGGTAGAACTCTATATTCATTGGGGATATTGGCCTAATACAGTTTTTGTTTGTTCATTTGTTTGTTTTTCTCCTTGTAGTGGCCTTGTCTGCTTTTTCTGTCATGGTAATGCTGGCCTTGTAAAATAGCCACTTTTTGGGGGGAGTTTGAGAAGGTTTAGTATTAATTCTTTAAATGATTGTATTGACCAGGGCTTTTGTTTCTTGGGAAATTTTTGATTACTGATCCAATCTATTTAATTATAATTGGCTTGTCACATATTTTACGTCTTTCTAGTTTAGTCCTGGTAGGTTGTATATTTCTAGAGTAATGGGTGTATGTCTAGGAATTTACCCATTTCTAGGTTATTCAATCTGTTGATATACAATTGTTCAAAGTAGTCTTATAATTTAAAAAAAATTTGAATCTATTTTTTAATTGAAGCATAAAAATTGTATGTATTTTTGGGGTGCCATGTCATATTTTTGATATGTGTTTTTTTACAGTCTGTATATTGTGAATATTCAGATAAAGGGCAAGTGTGTTTATATCCTCAAACACATTTTTCATGTCTCTGTTGAAACATTTAAAATCCTTTTCTACCTTAAAAAAAAATACCATACATTTTTTTTTTTTTTTGTGGTGCCGGGGATCGAACTCAGGCCCTTGTGCTTACAAGGCAAGCATTCTAATCACTGAGCTAAATCCCCAGCCCCCATTATTGTTATCTATAGTCACTCTATTGTGCAATAGAACAGAGAATCTGTCTCTCCTAAGTATAATTTAGTACCCATTGATCAAACTTTCACTATCTTTTCTTCTCCCCTACTCACTCTAGCCTCCGGTATTATTCTACCCACTATATTATTCTCAACATTTTTTAGATCAGCCTTCAAGAAATCAGCATCTGAGAGAGATCATGTAGTGCTGTACTTGTCTTTCTGTGCCTGACTTATTTGGCTTTTACTTGTTAGTTTTATCCATGTCACAAATGGTAGAATTTCATTCTTTGTTAAGGCTGAATGGTATTCTGTTTTATGTATATATGCATGTATGTATGTGTGGAGAGAGAAGGTTGAGGGGGAGAAGAGAGAGGAAAGAGGGGAAAGGGAGACAGCTCACATTTCCTTTATCCATTCATCAGTTGATAGTTACTTTAGATGTTTCCATTTCTCAGTTATTGTTGACAGTGGCTATTGTTGATAAACATGTGGGTGAATATGTCTCTTTGGACATATTTCTTTTTTGGGATATATACCCAGTAGTGAGATTGCTGGATCATATGGTAGTTCAATTTTCAATTTTTTGAGAAGACTTCATACTGTTTTCTGTAATGGCTATGTTAGCTTACATTTGCCTCTCAGTATGCCAGGGTTCTGTTTTCTCTATATCCTCATTGGCACTTATCTTCAGTCTTTTTGGTAATAGTCATTTGAACCAGAGTGAGAAGATAACCATTATGATTGTGATTTACATCTTTCTGATGATTAGTGCTACTGAGCATTTTGTCATATGTCTGTTAGCCATTTGTATCTCTTCTTTTGAGAAGCATTTATTTAGATCTATTTAAAAATTATTGTCATTATTGCTCATTATTATTACTTAACAATAATTGTTACTGCTGTTGAGTTCCTTATAGATTCTGGATAAAAATCCCTTGTCAGAGGTGTAGTTAGCAAATATATTCTCTCATTTCATAGGCTATCTTTTTCACTCTGTTGATTGTGATTTTTTTCCTTTGCTGTGCAGAAGTTTTTTAGTTTGATGTAATCCTTTTAGTCTATTAAGTCTTTAACCCACTTAGAGTTGATTTTTGTGTATAGTAAGGGTCTAATTTCATTCTACTGTCTGTGGATATCCAGTTTCCCCAGCACCATTCACTGAAGAGATTGCTCTTTCTCTCAGTGAATATTTTTTAACACATTTGTCTAATAGCAGTTTTTACAGATGTGTGAATTTGCTTCCAGGCTATTTTGCTCCACTGTTCTATGTGGGTTCAAGTCTTCTAGTATTACTGTCTGTGTCTCCCTTCAGTTCTGTTAGTACTTGCTTTATATCTGTAGGAGATCTAACATATATGTATTATATAACATATAATTATATAATGTATTACGTATATATTACTGTTATATCTTGATGAAGTGACAACAGTACCATTTTCTAAAAAAACTTCTTTGTCTCTTGTGACAGTTTTGACTTAAATTCTGTTTTGTGTGCTAGAAGTTATAGCTATTGCTCCTCTTTTTTGGATCCATTTTCATGAACTTTCTTTTTTCAACTCATCACTTTTATGAGCGTCCAAAAATTAAATGAATTTCTTATAAGCAGACTATAAATAAATGGATCTTATTTTTTTAAATCGACTCTATTATCCTACATATTTTGATTAGACTCTGTAATACATTTACATTTAAAATAATCATCGTTAGGTGAGGATTTAATATTGGCATTTTGTTAACTTTCTTTAACTGTTGCATTGTATCCTTGTATCATTCTCTCTTGCTATCTTCCACTATTATTTGACTTTTTAAAGTACTTTGCTTCCTTTCTTTTTTTATTTTGTGTATCTGCTACAGATTTTTTTCTTTGTGATTACTATGAAGCTGAAGTAAAACATCTTGCATGTATAACAGTGTATTTTAAGCTGATAATAATTTAACTTTGACTACATACATAAACTGTGCTCTTTAACTTCCTCTTTCCACCTATTTTGTTGTAGATGTCCCCATTTTCATCTTTTTATATTGCATTTACATTAATACATTGTTTAGGCTGTAGTTATTTTTAATACTTTTGTCTTCTATGCTACAGTTAAAAGTGATTTAGGCACCATCATTACGGTATTAAAATATTCTGAATTTTTACCTTTACATTGAGTCTGGTATATTCATATATTTTCACTTTGTCAGTGTCCTTTCATCTAAATCTGAAAAACTCCCTTTAGCATTTCTTGTAAGGTAGGCATAGTGGGGATAAACTCTTACAGCTTTTATTGTTTGTGGAAGTCATTATTTCTCTTCCATTTTTGAAGGACAACCTGTGAAGTCTAGTATTCTTGGCACTTTTTTTGTTTTCCTCTTAGTGCTTTGAAAATATCATCTCACTCTCTCCTGCTCTGCAAAATTGTAGTTGAGAAATCTCGGATAATTTTATGGGAATCCCTTATGTGTAACAAGTTGCTTTTTTCTTGCTACTTTTAAAAGTTTCTCTTTTTTTGGGTGGGGGGTGGAAGCAGGGAGGGAGGTGAAAAAATTAAGATTTGTTCTGTACGTGTACCAACTCTCCATGATGAGTGTAATCATTATGTATTGTGAACATGCACTAAAGAAAACCTGAAGAATGAATTTAGAGAAATTATTATAAAGTATGTCAGTGAAGATCTCTTTATGTTTAATCTATTTGGGTTTCTTGGAATTCAAGACTCTGTATATTTGCTTACCTCTCCAGAGTTGTAGTTTTTGGTCATATTTTCTTTAAGACTTTTCTCCCTTCTTTGCTCTTCAGGGAAATGATGTTCAGCTGATGAATCTCATAGGCTTTATGAAGTCTTTTCAGTCTTTTTTCGTTTTCTTCCTCTAATTTCAGATGACCGGTCTTTAAACTCACTATTTCTTCTGTTTGAATGAGTTTGTTGTTGAAACTTTTTTGAAATTTTGGATACAGAATTTCGGTTGCATTCTTTTTTATTGTTTGTGTCTCTTTGTTAAACTTCTCCTTTAGTTCATATGCAGGAAGACCCCACTTAACGTGGGGGATACATGCTAAGTCCCAGCGCTAAATGAAACAACATTAAATGAGATCATCTTAACATGTAAATAGTAGGCATAGGTGAAGCAGAACACAGAACAAGAAATTTGTACCTATACATGATGTATCTTGGTTCCCCCCTTCTCCACCCCTCCCTTCTGTTACCCCCTTTCCTTAGAAAACTAAACAAAATCCTTTGTTTTATTACATTACTTATATACATTTTTATTGCTAATAACAATTTGAATTCACAAAATGTTCATAAAAATCTTAAAAATTCAAGAAACAATTTATATTTTTGATAAGGAAAGTTCTTCTTCATTGGAAATTTTTTGTTTTTTTTGTAACGAGGCCATCTAACATTGTTTGTCTTTTCTGGTTTCATTCAGCCAGCAATTGTCAATAGCAAGACTGTCCAAATTTTACATACATATTGTTTTCCTGATTTTGTTTAGTTTTCTTTTTTTTTTTAATTCATATTTTTTACCAAGAACATGCATTGGTACATTGTATACATAATGATCCCATTTATCATGGTTATTTTGTACCTATACATGATGTATCTTGGTTCCCCCCTTCTCCACCCCTCCCTTCTGTTACCCCCTTTCCTTATTTAGAGCAGGTTTATTTATATTTTTCCATTTTTTCCCCTTTCTTTCCCTTTTCTCTTCCTTCTTTTCCCCTTCTAGTTCTCCTCTCTTTTGAATATTATCTTTCTTTTACCTAGTATCTAGTATTATGCCTCTTTGTCTTTGGGTACACTTATGGTTTCTGTTATGGTTTGTGTCTAGATGTCCCCCCAAAGCCTCATTTGGTAAGAGATAGCTAGATCTAGAGTGTGTGATTACTAAATTGATGCATTGATCGGTTTGGCATTGTTCTGCTGAGATCAAGGATGTGAGACTGAGATTGGGGGTGAGAGTGCGGGCCGCCCTGGGGACAGGTAGCCTAGATAAAAGATAGAAGAAGAAACTAACTAGCTGCTTGTTTACATTGCTTATTTACATACATTCCTTACATTTTCCTCACTTTACTTTACTTTGCAGCCGGTCGGCTGCCAGTCTGCCACGCCAGCCCGCCCTGCCTCAGACCCAGTGGACTATAGACTGAAACCTCTGCAGACTGTGAGCTAATAAACCTTTCTTCCTCTAACTTTGGGTGTCGAATATTCTGTCCCAACAACGAGAGAAAAATAACTAAAACAGAATTTGGTACCGGGAGTGGGGTTGTTACTGAGACTATACTTGACCATGTGGTTTAACAGCCTTTAAAGTTGGCTTAAGAGAAAGAGAAGAGTTAAGAAAACTTTAAAAATGAAGAAATTTGCTGATACAGACCAGGCTCAAGAGGTTTCTGCTGGGAAGAAAGACTACGTTGGCTATTAGACTCCATATCATATATGTTATGGCTTGGCAGAAAGTTTGTCTGAATTTTGCTTGTGTCCAGAGACTTTGCCTGAGACTGAGATTAAGGGTGGCAGACTAATTAATCTTACAAAAGAAATTTCAAGGCAGTCTAATGTTGAGGCGGTGGCATGGCTATTGTTGGGGGCTTTCAGCCAGGTTTATGTTGAAAACCAAGAACAAACAGACCAGCAGAATGATTCAGAATGTTGTGAGTTTGCCCATAAAGGAAGCGCCAGTAAAGTTGTGACCTACAAAGATAGAATAAAAGAGAGACTCATTACTGAAGAAACCAGCAAAGAAAAGCTAGGTATTTCAAAAGATAAAAGAAAAGATGGCCCAAGGGCATCACAAGAAACAACAAGACTCCAGCCTTTACAGCCTCAGAGTTAGAAAGGTAAAAGATTTTGCTTTGAAAAGAATGCCCCAGAGCGCCACGTTCCAAAATGGCGGCGGCCTAGAGAAGTTGTTCCTCAAGATTTAGTTCAGAGCACTCAACAATCCAGGCACATGACCACCACAGAGAAGCAAGAAGGAAGCCTGGTTTCTGCTCCAGCTGGCGGCAGACCCTGGCATCATCCTCGTGGCCCTGGCTTTAGGTTCGTACAGAATACAAGAGTTGTGGGGTCAAGAAGGCTTCCACCCAGATTTCAGAGGAAGGCCTGGGAGTCCAGACAGTGTGCCCCTGAGAGGGCAGTGTGTAAAGCTGTAAAGGTGAAGCCGAAGGTGCACTAGAGACCCCAAAAATTTAGAGAAGCCAAGTATGTAGATTGCCTGAAAAAAACTACATCAAGGGAGCAGAACCAGCCCAAGAGAGAAGCCATGAGAGCTGCCACCACTAGAAGTGCTGTAGGGGCAAAGCCACCCAAGCCCCTTAGAATTCAGACTTCACCACAGATTGCTATACATAAAACTACAAGAATTAATGTTTGCCCTGCTAGATTTCAGAATTGCTTTGGTCCCGTTCCTTTATATACCCCTATTTATACCTTTTGAGATGGTAATGCTTATCTTATGCCATTGTATGTTAGAAGTATTTAACCTTCTTTTCATTTATACAGGGGCTTACAGCTAAGAGTTTGCCTTAAATCTCAGAAGAGATTTTAGATTTAGACTTTTCGGCAATGCTGAAACTATTAAAACTTTGACAACTCTTAGAGATAGACTAAATGCCTTTTACATAATGGGCTATACATGAGTCTTTGGGGGTCCAGGGGCAGAATGTTATGGTTTGTGTCTAGATGTCCCCCCAAAGCCTCATTTGGTAAGAGATAGCTAGATCTAGAGTGTGTGATTACTAAATTGATCCATTGATCAGTTTGACACTGTTCTGCTGAGATCAAAGATGTGAGACTGAGATTGGGGGTGAGAGTGCGGGCCGCCCTGCGGGCAGGTAGCCTAGATAAAAGATAGAAGAAGAAACTAACTAGCTGCTTGTTTACATTGCTTATTTACATACATTCCTTACATTTTCCTCACTTTACTTTACTTTGCAGCCGGTCGGCTGCCAGTCTGCCACGCCAGCCCGCCCTGCCTCAGACCCAGTGGACCATAGACTGAAACCTCTACAGACTGTGAGCTAATAAACCTTTCTTCCCCTAACTTTGGATGTCGAATATTCTGTCCCAACAACGAGAGAAAAATAACTAAAACAGTTTCTCATATCAGAGAAACAATTTGATGTGTACTCATGCATAACTGATTTATTTCACTTAAGAGTATGTTCTCGAGGTGCATCCATTTACCCAAAAATGACTCAAGCTTATCCTTTTTTATGGTGGAGTAGTACTCCATTATGTAGAAAGACCACATCTTCTTTAGCCATTCCTTGATTGTTGGGCATTTGGGTTGTTTGCAAGACTTAGCTATTACTAATTGTGTTGCTATGAACATGGTTGTGCATATATCTCTATGGTATGAGGTTTTCAGTTCTTCTGGGAAGATACCAAGCAGTGGAATAGCTGGATCAAATGGACCTCTAAATTTAGTTTTTTGAGGAGTCTCCATACTGATTTCCATAGTGGTTGGACTAGTCTACATTCCCACCAACAGTGGAGAAGAGTTCCTTTTCCCCCACAGCCCCACCAGCACTTGTCATTGGTTAATTTCTTGATAATAGCTATTCTTTCTGGAGTGAGATGGAATCTTAGCCTTGTTTTGAATTGCATCTCTCAAATGACCAGTGATGTTGAACATTTCTTCATATGTTTATTTTTCATTTTTATTTCTTCATCTGAGAAGTGTTTATTCATTTCCGATGCCCATTTTTGGATTGGGTCTTTAAATTTGGGGGTTTTGATTTTTTTGAGTTCTTTATATATTCTAGATGTTAGACCCTTGTCTGAGGGGCAGTTGGCAAAGATTTTTTCCCAGTCTGTGGCTTTTCATCCTGCTCTAGTAATGATTTCTTTTGCTGTGCAAAAGCTGTTTAGTAAGATGAGGTCCCAAGCACTAATTCTTTGTATTATTTCCTGTGCAGTCTGGGTTCTGTTCTTAAATTTTTTTCCAACCCCTATGTCTTTGAGAGTTCTTCCTATACTATTCTCCAGTAGCTTTAGTATTTCTGTTTTAATGTTAAGATCTTTGACTCACTTCGATTTTAGTTTACTACATGGTGACAGACATGTATCTAGTTTTAGTTTTTGGCATGTGGTAAGCCGGTTTTTCCAGCACCATTTGTTAAAAAAGCTATCTTCCTTCCAGTGAGGGTGTTTGGCTCCTTTGTCGAAGATGAGGTATTTAAGTGTGTTTGGAGTTGTTTCTGCATCTTCTAGCCTGTTCCATTGGTCCTCAGTCTGTCTTTTTGCCAATACCATGCTGTTTTTATCACAGTAGCTTTATAGTATAATTTCAAGTCGGGGATTGTGATGCCCCCTGACTTATTCCTGTTGCCCAGGATTTTTTTCGCTATTCATGGTCTCTTCTGGTTCCAGATAAATTTCATGATTTTTTTTTGACTTCTGTGAAGTATGTTATTGGAATTTTGATTGGAATTGCATTAAATCTGTATAGTAATTTAGGAAGAGTGGCCATTTTCACTATGTTGGTTCTTCCTACCCAGGAACATGGTATATCTTTCTATTTTCTGGTATCCATTTCAGTTTCTTTTTTTAGAGTACTGTAGTTTTCAATGTAAAGATCTTTTACTTGCTTTGTTAGATAGATACCTAAGTATTTCATTTATTGGATACAATTGTGAAAGGAATATCTTCTGTTATTTCTTTTTCAGTGAGTTTGTTATTTGTATATAGGAATGCCATTGACTTCTGGGTGTTAACTTTGCATTCAGCTACACAACTGAATTTAGTTATTAAGTCTAGGAGTCTTTTTGTGGAATTTTTTGGGTCTTCCATGTACCGTATCATGTCATCTGTGAATAGTGATAGTTTAACTTCTTCCTTTCCTATCTTTATTCCTTTTCTTTCTCTTGCCTAATTGCTCTGGCTAACGTTTCTAGAACTATATTGAATAGTAGTGGTGATAGGGGACATCCTTGTCTTGTTCCAGACTTTAGAATGAAAGCACCCAGTTTGTGACCATTTAGTGTGATGTTGGCCTTTGGATTGTCATAGATAGCTTTTATCAGGTTGAGATATAGACCATCAATTCCTAATTTCTGCAGAGTTTTTAGCATGAATGAGTGTTGGATTTTGTCAAATGCTTTTTCTGCATCTATTGCGATGACCATGTGATTTTTGTCTTTGACTCTATTGATAAGGTGTATTACATGTATTGATTTGTGTATGTTGAACCATCCTTGCATCCCTGGGATGAATCCTACTTGGTCATGGTGTATAATCTTCTTGATAATCCGTTGCATTCTGTTTGCCAGTATCTTGTTGAGAATTTTTGCATCTATGTTCATTAGGGAAATTGGTCTGTAGTTCTCTTTTTTGGTGGGATCATTTTCTGGTTTTAGTATCAGGGTAATGCTTGCTTCCAGGAATGATTTTGGAAGTACTGCTTCCGTTTCAATTTCATTGAAGAGTTTGAGGAGTAGTGGTATTAGATTATCTCTGAATTTCTTGTAGAATTCAGCTGTGAAACCATCAGGACCTGAGCTTTTCTTTGTTGTTAGGTTTTTAATTACCTCTTCAATTTCAATGGCTGATATTGGGTTATTTAGTATTCTTATGTCATCTTGATTCAGTTTTGGTAGTTCATATGTTTCTAGGAATCTGTCCATTTCTTCAGTGTTTTCCATGTTGTTTGAGTATAGGTTCTTGAAGTAGGTGCTGATGATCCTTTGGATTTCCTTAAGGTCAGTTGTGACTTCACCTCTTTCATTTTTTATTGCATGAATTTGTGTCTTTTCTTTCCTTTTTTTGATAAGATTGGCTAGGGTTTTGTCTATTTTATTTACTCTTTCAAAGAACCAACTCTTTGATTCATTGATTCATTGTATTGTTTTCTTCATCTCAATTGCATTAATTTCAGCTCTGATCTTTCTAATTTCCTCTCTTGTACGATCTTTGGGTTTGATTTGTTCTTTTTCTAGGCGTTTGAGGTTCAACATTGTTATCTATTTGAGCTCGTTCTGTTTTTTTGATGAGGGAGTTCAATGCAATGAATTTCCCTCGAAGCACTGCTTTCATTGTATCCCATAGGTTCTGGTATGTAGTATTGTCATTATCATTTAACTGTATAAATTGCTTGATTTTTTCTCTAATTTCTTCTGTTACCCAGCCGCTGTTTAGGAGGATATTATTTAGTTTCCCTGTGTTTATGTGTATTTTTTGGTTTCTGTTACCATTGAATTCCAGTTTCATTGCACTATGGTTCAATAGTATGTGTGGGATAATTTCTATTCCCTTACATTTACTTAAACATGATTTATGAGCTAGTATATGGTCTATTTTGGAGAACGTCCCATGTGCATCTGAGAAGAATGTGTATTCTGCTGTTGTGGGGTGGAACACTCTGTGGACATCTGCTAAGTCCATTTGTTCACAGAGTTGATTCAGTTCTAATATTTCTTTGTTAATTTTTTGTCTAGTTGATCTGTCTATTTGTGACAGTGGGGTATTGAAGTCTCCCATTATAATTGTGTTAGTTTATTTGATCTTTTGTGTTCCTTAATATTTGTTTTATGTAGTTAGCTGCACTGATGTTTGGTGCATAAATAGTAATGATTGTTATCTCTTCCTCTTGGAGTTTTCCCTTAAGAAGTAAGTAATGACCTTCTTTGTCTCTCTTGACCAGTCTTGGTTTGAAGTTCACTTTGTCTGAGACTACGATGGCTACCCCTGTTTTTTTTCTGGGTTCCTGCTGCATGAAATACTGTTTTCCCTCCTTTGATTTTCAATCTATGAATTTCCTTTTGCGTTAAATGTTTCTCTTGTATGCAGCATATTGATGGATCTTGCTTCTTGATCCATTCTGCTAATCTCTTTCTTTTGATTGGTGAGTTGAGACTATTTACATTGATGGTTACAGCTGTTATGTATTGACTTATCTTTGACATAGTTCTTTTCTGTTGTTGGTTCTGTGTTTCACCTCAGTTTAATTGCTTGTCTTGCCTGGAGGATTCTTTTTATTAATGTTCTTGTAATTGTAGTTTCCTTTTTCCTTTTCTAGGATATGCTTCAGCATATTTTGTAGGGGTGGTTTGGATGTCATAAATTTCTTCAGTTGTTCTTTGTCATGGAAGTATCTTATTTCATTGTTGAATTTGAAAGATAGTTTGGCCAGGTACATTAATCTGGGTTGGAGATTGTTTTCTTTTAAGGTTTGAAATATTTTCCTTCAGGCTCTCCTTGATTTAAGTGTTTGTGTTGAGAAGTCTGCTGTGATTCTGATAGGTTTACCTTGGTAGGTGATTTGTTTTTTTTTCTCTAACAATTTTCAGTATTCTGTTCTTTTGTTGAATTTCTGCAATCTTGATTATTATATGTCTTGGTATAGATTTGTTTTGGTTATGGGTAATTGGGGTTCTATATGCCTCACTTATCTGTATGTCAAGTTCTCTTCTCTTCCTTGGGAACTGTTGTCATTACTTCTGTAAATAATCTTTTTAGATCCTTTGCACTGTCTCCTGCTTTTTCATTCACTCCAATCACTCTTATATTGTTCTTCTTTGCATCATCTTGCAGCTGTTGTAGTGATTTTTCATAGTCTCTAGCTATTTCTAAGAGGTCTTTCTTTTCATTGTCACTAGTTGCTGACCTGTCTTCTAGGTCTGAGATTCTATCTTTACCTTCACTCACTGTACTGTGTATACTTTCAAGACAGTTTTTGATTTCCTGGACATCTGTTTGGATCTGTTTCGTGAGTTTCATTTCTTTATTGAGTTGAATGTTCAAGTTTTCCATCACTTTTCTGAGCTTCTCTCTCTTTTTTTTTTAATCCATGTCTTCTCTGAATTCACTAAGCAGGTCTTTCATTATACTTGTCCTCTATTTTAACTTGGGCAATTATTTCTAGTCTCATATTCTCTGTAGCCTCCTCTATCTGCTTTTTAACTTCTGCTGCTACTAGCTCTGAAAGTCTGGATGGGTGTCCTCTGATTTCCTCTATTATATTGTCCTCTGGGTTTGTTCTGGGTGGGCTGTGGGTCTGAGGTTGTGCTCTGTCTCTGGGTCTTGTCATTTTATATATATATAATATATTATATATATACATATATTATATATATAATATATATATATACCTATATATATATATTTCACCCTTTTAGTTGATGTTCTATGTTATTTTTATACTTTGTTTATGGGAGGTTATTTTAAGGTAGGTATCAGTGCTTACCTGAGAAAAGTCTGTTCTTAAGCTGTTTTCAAGTTATATGTGGTCCTTGTTTCCTGAATCCTTTATGTCCCCAGAACTTTCCCCATTGGCATGGATATGGTTGGGGCTACGTGGTATCGATGACTTGCAAAATGAAAGAAAAGTGAAATACAAACAAACAAAAAAAACCAAAAACAACAACAGAAAAAAAAAAAACAGGGAAAAAGAAAAAAGGCGTGCGACAGAGCCTGTGGTATCTTCAATCCTACCTCTTTTCAGTGTTACTGGATTTTGACTCTGCCCATGCAGGCAGGACCCATACCAGTCTGCGGTGAAGCGAGTGGAAGCCTGGGGAGCACAGGTAACCTAGTGTCCCCTGATGAGTTCCTCAGTGGCAGGACGGTGGCCCGCACTGGTCCACTGCATTTAGTGTGCCCACCTGGGCCCTTGTTTAGTTTTCTTTCTGTGTTCTCTCCTAGCTTACTGAGCTCTTTATGGACAATTGTTTTGAATTCTTTGTCAAGCATTTCATCGATTTCCATTTCTTTATGGTTAGTTACTGGTACTTTTGTTCCTTTAGTGCTGTCATATTTCCCTGATTATTTGTAATCCAGTGGCCTTTTGTTAGTG
Source organism: Hystrix cristata (assembly GCA_004026905.1). NCBI lineage: Eukaryota > Metazoa > Chordata > Mammalia > Rodentia > Hystricidae > Hystrix > Hystrix cristata. Next base: position 43,028 of record PVJO010010747.1, on the reverse strand, counting down.
TTTGAGCATTTGGACACATAGGTCCTGTGTTGGTCTTTGTAGACTGGGTCCAGCAGGGAAAGCCCTTAATCAATCAGCCTATCTGGATATTGTTGTTGAGATGGCTGGAATGGGCAGCATGTATGGGGTTTCTGTTGCAGTCCTTGGGAGAGCCAGCCTTGTGCCTGGGTCAGAAAGAGGCCATACATCCAGGAGTGGTTCTGGAACCTGGTTCAACCTCTGTATGCCTGAAGCTAGTTCCACCATGCAGGCTTGGTGGCTGGGTCTGTGAGTGTGGTCCTTGACTCTGGGTCCATGGATACTTTCTAGTCTGGTTCCAGGGCCCACTGGGGTAGTCTCAGTGCCTACTGGGGTAGTCTCAGTGCCTGAGTCCAGAGGGATAGGACTGGGTCCTGGATCTGTGGGGTTGTACTATTTTCTGGGCCCACAAGAATTGGTCCAAATGGGAAAGGGAACAAGGGAGGGGGAAAGGAACAGAGGGACAAGAGAAATAAGAAATGGAAGGAAAAGATGGAAACAAAGCTTTTGTCAATAGGGAGGGAGTAGGGGGTGAGGGGAAGGGAATGGGTAAAAAGAAGCAACAATATATGTCATGTACAGGTACAAATCCCCTATGATGAATGTTATCACTATGTACATCTAAAATGTACCATTAAAATAAAATTTAAATCAATCAATCAATCAATCAATCAATCAATCTAGCCCCCCCCCAAAAAAAAAAGAATTGGTCTGGTGCTGGGGCAGGCCTGGAGCTTTGGCTTGTGGGGACTGGTTTAGAGCTTGATTCCACAGTGTCACTGTTTTAGTACAGACTAAGTAATTTATAAACAATAGAAATATATTTGTTTGTAAATAATAGATATTAGTATGTTCTAAATGAGTCACATAGGTTTTCAGAAGGTGCTGCTGAGTTTTAAGAATTATATTGAAACTCAGTTTATAGGAGAATTTTCTTATAGTTATAATTGTTGAAAAATGAAATGTGCTGATCTGACATTTTTTCCTTTCACCTAAATAGTCTGGCTGGGTTTTCCCCCTTTTTCTTTCTTTTCCTTTCATTACATACATTTATTTCCGAACTCCAGAGATACTGTGACAGTCTCTCCTAAGTCTAATATTCTACATTTAAAATAGAATCTAAATTTATTTGATACCATAGTGTTATGATCTAAAATGTCACCCAAAAGTCTCATGTGTTTGGAGGATGACTGAATGATGAGGGCACTATCCTCATCAGTAAATCAGACAATTGATGAGTTCGTAGCTGACTGGGCTGTTTGGAGGGAGAGACTGGTCCCTGGTCACTGAAGGCATGACCTGGGAAGGTGTATTCTTTTCCTCGCTCCTCCTCTGTCTCCATACCGCGCTGCCATGTGGTGAACAGCTTTCCTCTACGATGCTGTTCTGCCTTGGCATTTCTACCTTGGAGCTGCTGACAATAGCTTGAATGCACTAAAGTGTGAGCTAAAACAAAGCTCTTTTCATTTAATTTGCAAGAGTTGGATATTTTGTCCCAGTGATGGGTAAGTGACTGATACACATGAGGAAGTCAGGTTTGAATAAACGAAACAAAATTTAGAGCAATGGTTATGTATACAATGTTTTTTTTGTGGTTGTGACTTTGTCTTTACTGTTTATACCTGATGTTTTATCTCATCAGCATGACTTACAGAGATATTCCTCCCTAGGGCTTAGCTGGTGCTCCTTGACACTTTCAAAGAAAAGGCTCGTCTCAGTGGAAAAGTCATCCATCTATTTCCCTGGGCTGTCTTTCACATGGAACAAAAGTAATTAGATGTCTGGTTTTAGTAGTATAGTTATTTTTATCTTGAGGACACCTAAAGTTTATGTAATGCCCAGACATCAATTAGACTAAGAAAAAAACAAGTCAATTTTATGAGTCAGGCATTTGATTATCCTGAGAAAACAGGGGTCTGTCTCCTTTCACTGAATCTTTCCTTTGCTGATTGATTAACTGCTGGCTCTTGTTCTATTGACCCTCACTAATTTTGTTGCATGGTCTGTCATTCTTTATCTGGAAGAAGAGGGAGACTCCTCTGTAAATATCAATAACTGATGAGGTAATAGGGGCTCAATTACTGTTCTGTAGTGTGGGTCTGTGTGGAGGGCCTTGTTGCCTTGCACATTTTCAAACCAAATTAGAAGTTGTGGCTGTCTCTTTTACACACACCAAAAATGGTTTCAGTCGGTACCAACACAGATATTAACAAACCAAATTTTGGTTTTGACTTCTCACTATTCTCTTATTTTTCACATTATGTTCTTACTAATGTAAAATCTTGCATCTATGTGGAGATGGAATTTAGAGACATTAATTACGTTGGTCTTCCCAGCTAAGGCTCAGATGCTACTTCTTCATTTTACTCACAGTATCTGAATATTTAGTGGTTTGTTAAAACAGCAACTTTGTGTCATATCCTTTAATTAAGATAAACAGCTAGTACAAACTGAAATGGGAAATTTATAGATCACTGAAGCAATCAGATACTGAATGAATATACCTGGCATTCTAGAGAGTCAGAATGGTGTAAGCTTAAGAAAATATATTGGCTCCTATTCTGAATTTTCTATATAACATCTGTAAAATGGGATTCTAACAATTTATAATTTATTTCATCCTTATCTGAGTCTAAAGAGCTTCTTTTTTCCTTATCCTGTTTGATTTTTTCACTTTTATACTTTCATTGTTGCCTCTACTTATTAGAATTTTTTTCTTCTTAGTTTATTGGATTATCTTTTAAGACAGAATTCATGTATTTCCTTCCCTGTGGAAGTCTGTGACCAAAATAGATAGCTTCCTTTGTGCCACTATCTAGCAAATATTATGGCCCTTCACACAGTTTGTAGTTAGTTTCATTAACATACAAATCTCTCCCTGAGGACTGCATACTCTGAGTACTCAATAATTGTTGAATGAATTCTATTTCTGATGTCTAGACTGTGTTGGATCAGTTATCAGTTTTTACATCTAGATTTATGGCTGAAAACAGCACTGACTTGTTGGAGTGATTTTCTCTTATTCTCATTTGACATCACTCTTGTGGCCTTACTCATGTGTCTGGTGCCTCATTTGGAATCATTGGGGTGGCTGATCTTTTCTGTCCTTGTGGTCTTTCCTTTGGGCTTCTTTACCTGAGAGTGGGCAAACCTCAGTGGAAAGATGCTTGCAAATTCTCTGATGTGTCATGTTTTGCTGATGTTTCCTTGGGCAAAGCAGGTCACATTGGCCAAGATCAAATTCGATGGAGAAGGCAATATGCAAGGGTGTGGGTGCTGTGATGCTAGACTCCTTGAGCACCACTAATCTAACCCTAACATGCACTCACCTCCATTGTATAACTAACTGTTAAAGAACTTTCATTAAAAAATCCTTTTGATTTTCTTTTTCTTCAAAGATGCTTCCACATTCTCTCCAGAGCTTTTTGTACATTTTTTCTATTGCACATGGGGAAATTTTATGTTACCCCTCCTGGGAGCAGCAGTGAGGTACTCAAGAACTTGAAGAATGTATTCATTTATACTGCACCTTGTTCCCCAAAAATTTAAGGCATCAACTTGGAAATAGGGGACATAGGGTCACCTTGGAAACTAACTGCATAACTTACAGGATTTAATACGTGTTGCCTCCTAGGTCAGGTCCATGCTTCTTGAAGCTACTACTCTATCCAAAACAAATATACTGTTCTGCAGATTTCAATTTTGAAAAGATAAAATCCCCAGTACTTTGTGCTGGTGAGCGTTCAGGGAGAAAGTCACACATGCGTGGTAGGAATGAATTGCACATGTGTGTTCTGCAATTTGGCAGTGTGTATTGAGACTTAAAAGTTCATATTGAGTCAAGTCTCACAATTCCACATTTAGAATATCATTTTAAGAGAATAATCAGAGATGGTTATGTATAATGATGTCTATTGCTATGTTATTTATGCAGATGAGAAAACATACAAATAGGGAAATTATAAAACTATTGAACAGTTCTAGAATGGAGAATTAGGGAATCAATAAGAAATTGTCTATACAATGAAATTATAACAACTTGGAAAATTATTCATGATGTAAAATATAAGTGATTTAGAAGTACACAAAAGATTAATTCAGTTCTGTAAAACACTGTGTCTAGATATGAGCGTGTGTACAGTGATCAATAGCAGTGCTGAGCATACTCTGCTTGGAACTGGGACTCAGCGGGAAAGAAGAAAGACATGTTTGGTTCCTTCACGTGGCTTACAGGTTAGTGGGAAATATACAAGCTAAACAGTTCTGATGCTGAATGGGATAGTAGGTTTACACTGGAAAAAGACCAAGAGGAAAATCGAGTAAGCAAGAGAGGGTGGTTTGAAGAGCCTGTGTGGGAGGTGGGTGTTTTTGGTGGAGGAGAATTATAGATATGAGAGAATAAATGAAATAAAGTATTTTTAAAAATTTCTGTGAAATGGTTCTGCATTACCTTTTTCTTTTTTGTAAGAGACTATCACAAATATGTAATGTTGCAATTATTTTAAATGCTGAACTGAAATGTCCTTGGATCTGATACTGTGCTGACAAGAAACACCGAAGAGCCCCTAGCTTGCCATGTGATGGTTGGATAAATATATATATCTTTACACAAATTAAATTCAAGAGTGCATTTGAGCAAAAGATAATTTGTGAGTGAACTGGACAGCACTCAGACCCAGAAGAATTGATTCAGCAGCATGAGTAGTGAGCTTTTATATGCCAAACACAGAAGCAAAGTAGGGAAATCCTCTGACTGGCTACAGCTAGCTTGTCTTATTTGAGCATGATTTGATCAGTTGGTTGTCTTTGATTGGCTGAAGCTTGGTTCTTTGTGGTTGGCTGAAACTTGGCTATTTCTTACAAAATATACACTACTAAGTTGGGTGTGGTTTGTTGTAGAGGAAATGAAAGTATGGAGACAGTCTCAAGTCAGTGGACTTTTGCTTATTTATTTTAAATGAATTACATACTCATATACTTACATTACATACACACATATACATACATTTGCCTATTAACTTACCTTTACAAATGTAATAAAGGTTGGGGGAAAATATTCTAAAATATAGGATGATTTTGGATAATTTTAGTTTTGTTCTTAATTTGTCTGCAGTTAGAAATGTATGCACATACACTAAAATGAGATATTAAAACTTAATAAGGAAGTATTTAGTCAGATGGGAAAGCATTCTTTTGCCTTGGCCAGGGGATAGGCCATATGTTTTCTTAGGCAATTATTCAGGTTGCTTCACCAGGTTTCTGTGGTGGAGATAGATGCCTCATGCTGTCATATCCTAAAGTCATCAAATACATGTTGCAATTCAGTAACTCCATGTCTTGATTTTATGTTTATCTAAACACTCTTCTGAGTTTAAAAGAAATTAAACTGTGTGTAGGCAGAAGCAGAATGAGCTAATTGTGTCATCTCATGCCGTCTGTCCATGATCTACAAGACAATGTTAGTTTTCACTGTAAATTAGTTCACTAGAATTTTGGGTCATGCATTAGTCTTGGTAAGTTTAGTCAATATAAATTAATATCTCAGGAATAGATTAATGCTCAGTGTGCTGACAAAAATCAGATTGCTGAGTTTTCCAGGAAGCAAACCATGCCACATACATGGAAATTTACCAAGGTAAGGTTCCCCGAGAAGCTTCTTGGCAGTTAGCTGTAGGAACCATTTTGGTAACTCTTGCACATAAATATATGTGCATTTTATATTTTCCTCAAAAATCTGCTATATTTACCTTGTGGGATCTTGCCTGTTTTCTTGTTTTCCTTTCCAAAAGTGAAACCTTTGAAGGCAGTTATTTCTTCTTTGTTTTTGTATGTGTTTAGCAACTAGCTTAGTGCCTGGTATGACATACTCAATTAATACTGAATGAAAATATATTTATTAATTGAAGCTAATTACTGCTAGACATATTTAAATGACTAAACAAGAGAAAATAGAGAAGATTTTGGAACATTCAACCTTCAGGACCGTTTACACCTGACTTTACATATTTTAATTTAATCAGCAAGTAACTACATTTGTAAACTATCACTTAATCTTTTCATCTCTTGTGCAGTTGTTTAGGTGAGTGTTGTTGTTGTGTTATTAAATAGGAGTGATATTTAGGGATGTGTTAGACCATATGTGCCCACAACCATTCTGTTCTGACATGTTATCACTTGTAGGAAATGGTAGGACTGGGTGGATATAATCCAGTATAGCTAAAGAAAGAAATGCATTTGTCTTAAGTTTAAATAAAGCCCAAGTCTATTCTGATGACATTTTCTTTTATTGTTTGAAAAGCTTACCCTCCCATGGGAAAAATCTGAAGAATGAATGCACTGAAGGCTCAAGAGTGAGCACTGGCATTGGTATTTTCTCTCCTCTCTAAAAAGGATTGAGACAGACAGAGAAAAGGTAAATACTTGTGACCTCCACTAAAGAGAGCTTTGCTGAAGTTGTTGGGAATGAAATGAGGCCTGCAGCAAAGAGTCCTCCAGAGGCCCTTGGGTTTCCCCTCATCTGATGGGATTTCTTCTCTCTAACTCTTTTGTTCTTGCAGGAAAATGGCCAGTAAGTGTAGATATAAACAATGGTCTCCATGTGTATCACATGAATTTCTCAAATTTCATTTGTGCAAAACTGCTGAATGGCATTTCCTCAGTTTCACCTACTGTCCATACCTCTGGGGAATGTGGGCAGAGTGGTGAGGTCATCCTTGCAATCAGGAGGCTTTCAGGTTTCAATAGGTGCTTTTGCTCATTCAGAAAGAAACACTCTGAAGGTTCTCTCCATTTTAGGGTATGTGAGTACTGCTGTACAGAAAGATAGCCAGTCTACACTGGGCCTGGGGAAATTAGGCTGACCTTATGGATCATCACAAAGCTTCTAGGAGGAAGAAGTGGAATAAGTTGGGTGTGAAGAGTACAACCTAATATGTGGTTATTTTACAGTAATCCTTGGCACTTCACTCATTTTGTGGATGAAAAACATGTCTGAAATGTTTGCCTGTTTTAGTCACAGGCAGTTATCTTCTTTTGGACTGAGTTCCTGATCACTTTTAAACAACTTACAATTTAGTACTATGTAGACCAAATGCAATATTTGATCTCTGAGAATAATCTCTGAGAATAATTTTTAAATTATCCACTCTTTCAGGCCTGAAGCTTTCACTCATTGAAATTTTCAGGGAAAGTTTGTATTCTAAGCAAATATTACATACTTTCATTTAAAAAAAAAAGATTTTAAGACAAAATTAAGGAAAATTTTAGTGAGAAAAAATTTAAGGAAAATTACGTGAGGGAAAAAAATCCCTATTTTGGGGTTATAAGAAGACAAATAGAAAATACCATAGTCCAATATGCTTTAGGTTATAGTTACAAAAAATAGGCATCCTATGTTCAGGAAGAATTTGTAAAATTTAGCATAAGAGGAAAATAGGCTCTAGGGGTACAAGTGAAAAGTATTAGCCATGCCTAATTATACTGGCTCTATAAATAGTCTTTATGTGCTGTATTGTCTCACTTATCTGAAATCTTTACAACTTGTGATTGTAGTGCTTAACAGAAAACCAACCCAAGTTGGCCTAAGCAAAAGGGAAACTTATAGGTGGTTGAAAGTGAAAGAAACAAAAAAACAAGGAAAAGAAAAGAGAAAGTGAAAGGTCAAGTAAAAGTGTTTGATGAAAGGACTCAGATGGGATCACTAGGCTCCTGTTTCTCTCATTTCTGCTTAATCTGGATTAAATTCCTTATGGTCATTAGTATTGTTCCTGGCTCATAGTCTTGCTACTCTCTGCCTATCTTCCAGGTACTCTTGGAAAACTGGTGGAATTTCACTCCGAACTAATTAAAGTCATGTTTGGCTCCTAACTTTGACTGTGATGTAGGGCAATGTTAACGTAGTCCTGGATCTCTGACTTCTCTCTGGATCTCTGACTTTAGAGTAGGGTGTAGACTTGAACCGTACAGTGGACTGAAAGAGAGCAAAAATAACTTCTCAGATGAAACTCAAAGGCATAAGAGGCATAACGGAAGCCTGGAAAGTCAACAATCAATGTTTACCACATATAATAAGATTTATCTTATTTAGAAAGGTAGTTCAAAGCCCATGAGTACTAGCTAGTTCAATAAAATTTACTATTCCCAGTATTTACTAGATTATCAATTTTATGTGTACTTGTACACAGCCAGTCATGCTTAACATTCTTTACATATGGCCTTTTCTAAAAATGTATGTTGAGATAGAGTATACTAATCCAGTATTACCCTTCACCCCTCGGTCTTAAGTGTCCCAGTGAACCTCTCACAAATGGAATTCTATTTGGCTGTGTCTTTGACTTGAACAATGCTGAGCGAGATGGAATGAATTCTTCTCAGACCAATTGCAGATTACTTTTAGTCCATCTTAGCTGCTCTTTAAAAAATAGCATAAACTGGGTTTCTTGTAAACAACAAACATCTATGACTTACAGTTTTGGAAGCTGAGAAGTCTAAGATCAGGTGCATTAGCAAATTACTGTCTGGTTGTGTCCGTTTCCTAGTTCATTAGTGACACCTTCTCACTACGTCCTTACATGGTGGGAGGTAAAAGCTAACTCCCTTGGCCCTATTTTATAAGGCACTAGTCCCATTTATGAAGGTTCTTTTCCTATGATCTAATCATCTTTCAAAAGGCTACATTTCTTCATACCATTCCCTTGGGGGTTAGCCTTTCCAACCCGTGAATTTCAAGGGCATACAAACATTCAGCCATTGCATCTTCAATAAGGAATATTTAAGTCAGTATTAGATCCTGGCAGATGAATTGGAATGGAAAGAACCTTACATATCAGCCCCGACTACCTCACATTGTTTGGAATCCCTTGTGTGTTTTTTTTTTTTTTTCTCTTTTTAGTGGGGGGCAGGTGCTGGGGATTGAACTCAGGGCCTTGTACCTGCTAGGCAAGTGCTGTTCATATCTGAATTTATATGGTACAGTAACACTTTCCACATTTTTTCCTAGTATAGCAATTTACTTGCCTCTCATCAGTCCAATGCTTGCGTTCAGTGATCATTCAACCTTTATTATCTCTGACATGCCCAGGGATACATTTAAAACATTAAATAATTTTAATTAATAGAAGGATTCCAGCAAAAATTGCAGATTGAAAAGGTTGTGAGGCATACTTGGAGGTAAGTATTTGAATAATTTTATTCTTTTCCTAGTAACTGAAATTTAATTGTGTATTTTAACATTGCAATATCCTCGAGGGGATTGGAACAACTAGAGCTCTTCTTATCTGTACACATGACCCCAGGTTGTTAGACTTTCTACTTAGTTTTATGGTCTCTCTGTCTCTCTGTCTGTCTGTCTCTCTCTCGACATTAAGGGCTACTCGAATGGCTTACATATAATCTGTGTGTTTATTGCACTATTTTTGGAGCATTTGATTTGGCTTCCTGGGTACGATAGTTGATTGATTGTATCAACTTGTGTAAGTAACACCCAGCTAATTGACTCAGCATAGTTCTGGGTGTGGAAGACCTACCCTAGGGAGGATTATTGTCAGAATGCTAAAAAGGGAAATGAAGAAGGAAAGATAGCTTCTGTCTTCTTTGGAGGAGCTCCAATCCTCACTTTCACCTTGGATGCCATCTCCTGGTTTCCAGCACTGACCCTTCAGCCTTCTTGGTACAGACTCTTCAGCCTTCCAGCACAGACTTTTCTGCCTCCTAGTACAGACTAGCAGGGGACTTACACGGAGCTCCTGGCCTTTGACTGGGTCCTTCGAATCCCTGGTGTGCAGACAGACCTTTTGCACTCTTCAACAGCCGACTCTGGGTGGCCATTGTAAGCCAATCTGTAAATTCCTATATATTTGTATATCTTGTGTTATATCTGTTTCTCTAGTAAACAGTGACTGATACACTGAGTGTCCCCCTTCATTGTTTTCTAGTTATTTTCTGGGTTCTGATTATGAAAAATAGGTGGAGGAAGACTGGGCTCTTGCATTTTACAAAAGGCAAGTATTTAATTTTTCAGTTTTAAGGACTTCAGGTAAAACAGTCTAATCTTGGCAACTTCATATCTTATGAAGGAACAAGTGATTTTTTTCCAGCTATTCTGTTAATTTTTACTGAATGTATGCACGTGCGTTTTGTGTTGTCACAGAGATGTAAAATAAAGCAACAATGGGCAGGCCTAGCTCTAGATGAATTCTTGTGTAGATGAGGTGGCCTCTGGGGCTCTTACACATCTTTTATTGTCTTTTCCTGGGCTTCATCTTCTTCCTGTCCCTGCCTCCAGATACTCAGGGCCCTCCAGATACTCAGGGCCCAGAGGCCACCTTGCATTCTGGGGTCCTCCCTACTCTGTTGGCCTTGGCCCCATGCAGTACATTGTGCCCTGATGTGGCTTTCTACCAGTTATCTAAATGAAACAGAGTAGGTTTCTAATCTTGAATTTTGGATCCCAGCTAGCTGCTACTACTGGAAATAAAATGCCATTGCTAGAAATAAGCCTCTTTAAGATATTAGTGCATCAAAATGGTTTAACAGTATTTTTCCCAAGGATTTAAGCATTTTTATAAGAAATCCTTAAGGATCTGTTTCATTTAAGTACTACAAGAAATGATCATTCTAACGTGGAATTTTAGGCACCTTAGTCTGTGGTCCTTTAGGTCTAGGAAGGGGACAGCAGCTTTCTATATCTCTTCTGGGACAGACTAATACCCTTCTTTCTGGGATACCTCTATGTCTTGCTCCATCAATAGGGTTTTTGTGGTATCTCCCTGATAGGATGGCTGGATATTGCTTTCCAGATGTGTTCCTGCTGGGGCTACCTCCAAGTCTTGGCTGTGTTTACAACCATTGCCACCAGTTCCTGAAACAATTTCCCTGGATTCACATCGGCTCCAGATTTGTTGCTTCTACCATGTCCAGCCCACTTGACCATTCTTAAGTCACATTCCTTCTTTTTTTGTGATCCCTAATGCCTTCCATTTGGGTTTGTGCCAGAGAGGCTATATCTAGAATATGAACTTACTTTGTGAGTATTAACTCCTCTTGGCTACTGGTTCTTCTTTCAGGATTTCCATTTTTGCTATCACTTTCTATTTGGCTATAACTTCATATCTCCCATGTAGCCCACCATTGCCTACCCTGACCTGAAGATATTGTAGAAAAAAATGGCTTTACAAAGCAGAGCATAGTAAGTGAGTGAGGATGAAAGAAAGAATTTTATACTAAAGGGAGGTATATGGTTTGAAACTTGGCTACCTCCAACAGATGCTCATTCCATGGTATCACACATATATGGCCCCTTCTCCCCTTCTCCTGTAGGCTTCCTTTTTCTGAGACAAAACATCCATTCCTCATGAGATAGGATTACCAGATATTTCATCATTCTAGTCATACTCCTACCAAAAAATCTACTTTGTTAATATTTCCCTGAGTATTTGGTGTCCAACAAGAAAGAAAATATAGGCAACATGAGAGTTCGTATAAGTGTTTAATCATCTAGCCTGCATTTCTTTATCTTGTCCACAAAGGTATCATAAGAGACTTAAAAATGCCTTGCCAAAATCCACATTTACCATGTCAAAAGTAAATGAGGCTATTTGCCATAAAACAAATACACAAGTACTAAACATTTATATGTTACAATTTAAATGTGCAAAACCAAAAAGATTGTATTTAGGTGGATGTAGTAGCACATGCCTGTAATTGCAGCTACTCCGGAGGCTGAGGCAGAAGGACTGCAAGTTTCAGCACAATTTGGGCAACTTAGACCCTGTCTAAAAAATAAATAAATAAATAAAGAGCTGGGGACATAACTCAATGGCAGAAGATTTGCCTAACATGTGCCAGGCTGTGGGTTCAATCCCTAGTATGTGGAGGAGAAGGTACTACTTATTCCTAAAAATGACATCTTGTGCTCAATCCCATATTTCATTTGATAGCAGAGAAACATAATACATGTCAGTTTTTGGTATCTTGGTACTTTGGCATCTTGGCCTCTTCTGTTTTTAAATAGTCACTGTTGGATTAGCTTGTATCTTTTGGTTGAATATTTTTTAAATTCAAGATTCAAACTTCCAGAAAAAAAAACAAACCCTTTCAAAGATTTGCTCTTCTATACTCTGCTTCCTAAGGTGCCATTGGGTATCGACAAGGTCAGCTTCAAGGAGGTCAGTGTAGAATTCTCATCCTTTTCGAGGCCTTTGTGTTGTCTCTGTGGTCTCTCCTGGTCATTGTGGAGATGCTCTGTGTTATCCTTCAGTTGTTTATGTCTGCTATAGGAAGTCTGTGGCTAGTGAAACTGTTTCATGGGTCAGGGTAAAACATTTATCTACATCACAAACTCTTCTTTTACTCTAGTAGAGTCCAGGTAAGAAAAGTGAATGATGGCAATGAGATGATGACTGTGTGGGGCTGGAAATGGGCTGTGGTTTTCAGGTTGTTGACTTGTATGAAACTGAATGTTTATATCCTTAAAATCCTGTGCTGGATTCCTGACCCCTGGTGTGTTACAAGGTGGGAACTCTGGGAGGTAACGGAGTTATGAGGGCAGAACACTGTGGGTGGATTGGTACCCTTATGGAAGGATCCTCAGGGAACTCTGTCCCCTTCCTGCCATGTGAAGACACGTGGAGTTGACAGTCTGTGACCTAGAAGAAGCTTTTCACCAGAGCAAGACTGTTCTGGCACCCTGTTCTTCAGATTTCTAGCTTCCAGAGGTGTGAGAAGTAAATTTTTGTTGTTTATAAGCCTCTGAGTCTATGGTATTTTTCTGCAGAAGCCAGAACTAAGACACTCGGCAAGAATTAGAGCAGCTGTTGTTTCTCTGTTTGCAAGAAGCGCTCTTGCTAGAGCCAGCTCCAAGGCCCTGAACCATTTCAGCAGGGTGTTTGGAGGCAGGAGTGAGTTGTCCATGGGAACACTTCTGCATTGTGATCCCAAAGTGGAAACTGTGTTTCAGGTCCTTCCTTTCAGAAATATATCTCAATTCAGTGTGGGAGTAAACCAATTGTGGCAATCATAGAGACGTAGCACAGGGCTAGACAAAGCACAGGCTTTGGGGACAGAACTGGGTTTATTTCTACCTATTCCCTTTTGACCCTGGAAAACTCATGGAGCTTTTCTGAACCACAATTGCATCATCGATAAAATATGTATAATAGATGCCTATCTGATTAAAGAAAACGATGTCCATCAATAAGTTACAGCTATAGTTATAAAAAACAAAACATCTTTTAAGCACAAATATCTAATATTCTGATAGCAGTTTGCTTCCTTTACCATTATTTGGTTTCATAAAGTATGATGTTTCCCTCCAAATACCAGCATTTTTCTTTGAGACAAATGCCTTTTCTCCTCAGAGGGATGCGTTTCTCCCTCTTCCTGACAGAGCCCTGAGGATCCTCATGAACAGCCTTCTGCTTCCTCCCTCAGGGACCCCGGGATATCCTAGTCTCATATTCTTGCCATCATTATTTGGTCTGGGGAGGACTGGTAGAAACTCCCTTTGTGGCTTGTTGACGTCAACTCTGAGGATGTACAAGATGGATTAAGAGAAGACCTCTGGTGTTTTTTACTTTTCAGGAAGCCAAATGTTTTTCAAATCAGAAGCAAAAGGATTAGTATACAGAGGCCAGCCCACATTTCTGTCAAGAGAGAGACAGCTAAACTCTCACTTTTTCTGCAGGACTTCATGTATTTCCCATTAGACCTCATCTCCCTGTCATGCTTTAAGTCTTTTCTTCCTCACTTTCCTGCTTAAAACCCTCAATTGGGCTCTGCTCTGTATCTAGTCTGTTGCTGCGCCTGAAGGCAGGGAAGTTAGACAGCTCCTGTTCTCGAGAGAAGAGTTCTAGTGACCATAGAGGGCTTTGCCTAGCAGACTCTGGGTGCTTTTTCTATTTACTTCATTTTTGCAGCAAGAGTTACAAAACTGAAGCGCAAATAGCTCTGCTATCAATATTTGACCCCCATAGAATACTCGTCGGGAGCATGTCAGCCTGGTCCAAAACCTAAGAGCTGGGAAAGTGGCTCCAAATAGCTACTTACCTCCTGTGTACTTCAATGACTTGCCCTTGCATGGATTCTTTGGGGCTTGGGGGGAGGTAGGAGTGAACATTTAGGAGTATAGTCATATCTCTCTTCCGGATTGTGAGTTTTCAAGCTTTTGAAACCAGTAAATTGGAAGTGCTCTTGGTCTTTCCAATATGACAAAATGATTATTTCATTTAAAGCATGTGCTGTCTTAAAAGTAAATTCAAAGGAAACTTGGTCTGGTCGCTCCATAATCTGTAAAGGTCTCTGGACACCCCTGCAAATAGAGCTCTTTTCTTGTAGTTCCACGTTTCCGTAATTCCTATTTTTCCCTGGGTAGGAAAAAAAAATGAAGCCTTGTGACAAGGAGCATGCAGTAGAATCAGGGGACCAGAAGGTGGCACTGGAAGTATTTATAAGCTATTACGGTAGACCTTTAGGTAAATGATACAGCACTTGGTTCCTTCCAACTGCCTAAAAGTGAAACAACTGTGTTTTGTTAACACCATGTAACACAGAACTTTCTTGTGTGTTTGGATTTATGCTTTTACCCAAACTATCGCAGCCTACTTTCCTGCCATGTTAAGAGTGTTACTAACAATGAATTCAAAGGCCAGAAGGTTTTGTTTGCTGAAATTTGCTGCATATATTTATGATGTCTTCTATTTGAATCTTTAACGAAAACATCTTCCAGTTCTCTGGGAAATAAAAGACCTTATTTGCTTAGCCATTGTTCTCCCTTTTCCCTTTACTGGCTCCGGGACAGTTCCAGAGGTCTAGATGCAGAGTTGATATTGTCCTCCTTGTCAAACTTTTTACTTGTCAAGACTTTAATATTCTCTGCATGAATTTAGTGTAAAAGGCACCAAGTTATTGCTGCCTTTATAACAAATAGACTGCTTCATGAATAGATAATTTTCTAAATAGTTTTAACAGTAAAAGGACTAAAAAGCACTTGAAGGCTACCAAAAAACTTCGGAGGAACTCAGCAAGAAGGTTCTGTGCCTTTTTGTTTGGAAGCAGTTCTATTAATGGTGAAAGCTGTCACCTTATTCATTTGCTTGTAACTTCCTAGAACAAGGGGCTGCCAGTCATAATCCAAATAGTAAATATTTTAGGTTTGCAGGCCATAATTTCTCATTTGCAGCTATTTGACTTTCGATTGTAGCTTGGAGGAAGCCACAGGCAATAAATGGATGGGCATAGTTTTGTTCCAATAAAACTTTATTTACCAAAAGAGGCAATGGGCTACATTTGGCTTATGGGCAGTAGTTTTGAAATCCCTGAAACAGAAGGAGACTTAACTTTTTTCTTCTCTGATATGGAATTTCCTTTTTTGATTCTGTTATCTTTCTACAGTGGCAGCTGATGGCTTTCCAGATGTGTTTGGATACAGACGTATTTATCCTAATGGATTTCACACTATTATAGGAACACAAAGGTAGGGGTAGTTTCTATTTCCGTTGTGGACACAGTAGGGAAAAATCCCTGATGAAAGTAAAGGGCCGGGCTGGGATTTAGCTCAGTGATTAGAGTGCTTGCCTTACAAGCACAAGGGCCTGAGTTCGATCCCCGGCACCACACACACAAAAAAAAAAAACCCCAAAAAACAAAACAAACAAACAAAAAGAAAGTAAAGGGCCATGGGTGTGTGTGCCATCTCCTCCTTGGTTCTCAGAAGTAAGTTCTGGTAAGGATATAGAGAAGAGGAACACTCATCTACTGCTTGAGGAATGTAAATTAATACAGTCATTATGGAAAACAATATGTAGGTTTCCCAAAGAACTAGATACAGGACTGTCATACGATCCAGCAATTCCACTTCTGGCTTTATATCCAAAGAAAAGGAAATCTGTATGTTGAAGAGATATTTGCACTCTCACATTTATTGCAGCACTATTCGCAATAGCCAAGAGTGGAATAAACCTAAGTATCCATCGAGAGATGAGTGGATAAAGAAAATGTAGTTTATATACCCAAGGGGATATTATTCAGTTATAAAACAGAATGAAGTCCTGTCATTTGTGGTTAAATGGTTAAGATCGGAGGATCTTATATTAAGTGAAATAAACCAGGCACAGAAAGACAAATACTGCATGTTCTCACTTTCCTCTCATTTATATGCAGACATTTAAAAAGTTAATTTCATAGAAGTGGAGAGTAGATAATGCTTACTGGAGGCTGGAATGGGTAGGTTGGAGGGGGCTGTGGAAGAAGATTAACATGTACAGGGGTGCAGTTGGTTAGGGGGAATAATGTCTAATGTTCTGGATCATAGCAGTAGGTAACTGTGTTTGACATGAATTAATTGTATATTGAAAAACAGTTAGCAGGGAGAATTTTGAGTGTTCCTAACACAAAGAAATAATAAATGTGTGCGGTAATAGAGATGCTAATTACCCTGGTCTGATTATTATACATTGTACACTGTACTCCAGAAATATGTAAAGTTATGTGTCAGATAACTGTAAAAAGTAAGGGTTTCTATTGGACCAACCGAATTCAGCATAATTTTGTGACATTATATTTTTCTAAGACTCATGCTTTTTTTTTTTTCCTTGAGATATTGGGGATTGAACCAGTTTTCATTATTTTATTTTATTTTATTTTATTTTATTCTTTTTTTGTCTTGCTAAGTTGCTAAGTTGCCAGGCTTGGCTCAACCTCATGATCCTCCTACCTCAGCCTCCTAAAATGCCAGGATGACAGGCATGTGCCACCATACCCGGTGACTAACGCTTGGCTTTTTAGATAAAAGTTTGCACAGGTCTGCTTGTGGGCTAAATCTACCTTTCTCTTTATATTCTCAAATAAGATTTTATGGAATGACAGCTGTATTAGTCAGTATTCACCAGAGAAACAGATATAATACGAGATATACAAATATGTAAGAGCTTACGAATTGGCTCACAAGGGCTTCCTACAAAGTCAGACGTGGACAAGGGCAGAAGGTTCATCTGCACACTGGAGATCTGAAAGGTTCAGTCAAAGGCCTGGAGCTCTGAAGGATCCAGGCAAAGGTCTGGCGCTCACTGTAGTGTCCTGTACGAGTTCCTAGCCCAAGCCCGATAGGTCTGTGGTGGAAGCTGAAGAGCCTATGTTGGAAGCCGGGAAATCACACCCAAAGTGAAGGTGAAACCAGGAGATTATGCCCAAGTTGAAGGTGAAGCCAGGAGATTACATCTGAGGCAAGTTGGAGCTCCTCCAAAGGAATTGAAGCTGATCCAAAGAAACCAGAGCTGAGCCATCCTTCTTCATTTCCCTTTTATACCATCCAGGCGATTGGCCATCCGAGGGTGGATCTTCTATACTCTAGGATCTGGAATTGCTGAGCAGATTTAGTTAAGCTTCTCTTACAAGTTGACACAACCATCACAACAGCCACACGTATTTGCGTATATAGCATCCATTCTCAATTTATAGTGACAGAGTCGAGCAGTTGTGATAGAGACCTGTGACCTCTGGAATTTAAGATACTTACTATTTGACCTTTGTAGAAAAAATTGCTTTAAAGTGGTACTTTTAAGACACTGCAGTGAAGAACTACTTTTCCTTTTCTTTTTAAAATCCATCTTGACAACACAGGATCCTGTTGTTCATGGCTGTGAGCAGCTTGTGCCATATCCAACATACCACATAGGCTTGAAGCCCCAGTTGGTCTATTCTTGTTGAAAGGGATGAGACTCTATTGCCTGTGTGCTTGGATGTGGCCACAAGCTCAGAAGATTGTAAGCATTTTAAATGCGTACACTCAAATTTGGAACTTATCTAGTAACGGAGTAGGAACAGACAGTATGCAAATTAGCAACATCATTCTAGGACAGTGCGATTAGTGTGTGGTCCTTGAACCATCAATGTCACTTGCACATTTTGTTGACAGGCAAATTCTGATTAATAAATATAAAGCAGAACCTATAATTCAGATTTCTAATAAATTTCTAGATGATGTTGCTGCTACTGATCCATGGACCATACTTTGAGAAGCACTGCTCTAAAAGTTATTTCTAGAGGGAACAAGTTAGATGTCAACAACAGCCTTTCTTCACAATATTTGGTTGCATTATCCCCATTTTACTAATTAGGACTATGTTAGGTAGAGAAGTGAGATAATATATGTTGGGCAACCAAGAATAAAACACAGTGCCATCAACCAAGGCATTCCTAAGAGACGTAGACATTCTTGCCCTACCCCAAAACATAGTATTTCAACCTAGAAGTCAGCTTTCCTAATGCTGACACAAGTCTTGTTTGTAATTTAGCTGAAACCAAGTTAATAGTGGTATTGATTATAATCTGCTAAAGAAGTATGGAACATAAAGAGGAATGCAAATAGCTCTTAACCCCTTCCTTCCTTTTTACCCCACCCCTTCTTATCTCCTTCTTCTTCTCATGTTATGTGTTGTTTGGAGAGTCTCCAAATCTGCAGTTTGACATGAAGCCATTGGGAATCAGAATGTCCAGCAGGAAGTAGAATATATTTTATGTTCTTGCAACATTAACTCATGAAAAATATACTTAACGAAGTCAGGCAAATGCTGTTTTGTCTCACGGTGGGGGCACTATTGTAGCCATGTGTGAAGCTTGAATTTGTATTTAGGGATTTATGTCACTGAAGCTGAATTCTGCCTGTTACCTGAACTCCCTTCATTTCTGTTTATCATGAGCTTTTTGTGTAGTTCAGCTACTGCTTATCAGTTTTAAACTATCTGGACCATGGAAAAGAGCAGAAAGAGAGGCCATTAAAGGCAGCTTAACTTGCTGTGAAAAATTCGTGTAGAAGATAGATCTCCTTTGGAAAGATTCATACCATATAGTATGTGAAAAATACTGATGATGTGTGCTCAGTTGTTCTACAGAAATATTTCTTTTCTTCTGTATCTGTATTGTTGGTCCATAGTTTTCCTTTGTCAGAAATCAGTTTCTGTTGGAATTAATTTGTAATTTATCAAGGCAAAGATGTGGCTATGTTCTCATCTAACAAAAAATGCCCAAATAGGACCAAGTCATGTTTATCAAATTCTTTGCAAGAAGCACGCCTTTCTCTCATAGTACTTTGAACTGTCTGCCTGTTTCTCTTTCTCTGTCCCTGTGTCTGTCTGTCTCTGTCTCTTATTTTGTATTGTTAATATTATTTTCCAGAGATAATATCAAAACCATGATGTATTAGTCACCTTCCTGTCACTGGGATAAAAGACCACAACAACCACAGTTTAAAGAAGTTTATTTTGTCTCAGAGTTTCAGTGGGTCCAGTCCATGGCCAGCTGGTTCTGTTGCAGAATGGTGAGGCAGAATGGCATGGCAGAAGACAGCTGCTCATCCCAGGAAGCAGAGAGTGAAGGGAGGAGCTAGGGAGAGAAATATATCCTTACAGGCCAGGCCCCCAGTGACTCTCCTCTTCTATCCAGGCTCCACCTCCTAACAGCACAATCAGCTATGAATTTGTCAATGACTTAATCTATTGATACAGTGCCCCACAATCCAATCACCTTCCAAAATCCCCATCTCTGAACACAAGGCTTTTGGGGGACACTTTGGATCTAAACCATAACATATGATAATTTTCATTAGTAATCTGACCATTGTTGAGGTAATGTTATATCAGAATTCGAAAGGAAGGATTCTAAGCTACTAACAAAACATGGCTG
Organism: Hystrix cristata; assembly: GCA_004026905.1. Classification (NCBI taxonomy): domain Eukaryota; kingdom Metazoa; phylum Chordata; class Mammalia; order Rodentia; family Hystricidae; genus Hystrix; species Hystrix cristata. Next base: position 23,336 of record PVJO010010747.1, on the reverse strand, counting down.
TCTTCCTTGTGATGTTTTGTGTGTTGAACAAATCACTTAAGGTGATAAGGATAAAAATATAAGTGTTCTTGTCACTCAAATTCTCATAATGTTTCTTTCTTGGAAAATTCAGAATATCGTCAAAATAAAATTGAGGTTAAACTCTTAACTAGCAAGAAAGCTCCAACAAATCAACACATCCAAGTATTTTATTCTTTTCCCAGGCAAAGAATGTGAAAGCCCATACTTCTTTGTCTTTATATCAGATATGGGACTATCCATGCAGGCTTCCAATATAATTTTACTTTGATTCTGTCCTTCTTTCCATTCTTCCAATTTAGGTACTTTTTCAGTATCTTGTACTTTAACTTTTGACATAGCTCCTGGGTGAGCCAGCTGCTTAAAATTTTATTCTTCTATGTCCTCTTCTTATTTGTCTAAAATTCAAATTTAGTTATGTCCTTTGGTTTTTGAGCCTTGCCGTCACCGTAGAGATGACATTCTACCATATCTGCATACCTTACCAGACCCTCAGTTATTAGGTTCCTGTGTTTCTCATTCCTTCATCTCTCCCCTCCCTGAATTGCACGTTATACTCCAGTAATATGGAACTATGTGTAGTTTCAGAAGTGGCATGCTGTTTCACATTGGATCCCTTTGGTTATGATTTTCTCTCAGCTTATAAGACTGAACCTAAGTGTTTTCAACTAGGGCCAGTTTTGCCCCTGCAAGAGAGTGTTGGAAGTGTCTGGGGACATTTTTATTTGTCATAATTTGGGTAAGGACTCTACTGTCATAAAATGTATAGAGTCCAGGAATACATGGGCAGCCTTTCACAACCTAAATGGCCTAAATGTTTATAGTGCCGAGGCTGAGAAACTGTGCCCTACCTCTATATATTTAGTAGGGTAACTTCTATGTTCTAATTTTGATTTAGATAGGATAGTTTCTGCTCTAGCAAATTGTCCTCAATTCATTTTTTATAGACTTGGGGAAAATTCTCTCCACTACGTCATGAAAGTGTTCTCTATGTTTACCACTACTATTATTTAACATGTAATGAATTAGAATAATTATTTTATTTTTAGAAATGGTAACACAAATGTTCTAAGTTCAGAACAAACCCAGTTGGAGGTTCAGATACCTTCCCTCAGGTGTAAAATGGTAACAAATTACAAAATGAGCTGTAACACCAAACACCCTCTTTCTGCATAGTCAGTACAAAGGAGAGAGAGGTACCCCTATTTCTCACATTTCTCCGGAGGAAATGCTCTCTTTTTCTAAGGCCAAGTGTAGGGCCCAAAAGCATTCCTTTTTTTCAAAACGGCAATTAAAAAAAAAAACAAAAAATGAACCCAGATTATTATTTTTACTTGTTTTAGGCATGTCTGCTTTACCAGGGAATTGAACTTTTTACTAGTGGGCTATGTTGGAGCCTCATTTATCTACCCCAGCTAACCCAAGCGTATATACAATGAGTGAGAATAGCAGTTACTACCGGGACAGGCTACACACTGGCCCAGTCAACAGGTATTTTTTGTTCTTTTCTTGCTCTCTCAGTCCCACCCTGACAGAGAAACAGCTTTGGGTCGAGAAAGGGGAGAGGTATGGGATTCAGATCATGCAACCTGTCTTTCTATTTTAGGTTAGTCAGGTCAAAGTTCTGACCTGTTCTTGGGGGTGGGGATAGGTAGAAAAGATTTGAATTTGATGCAGTTTTGAAGTTTTTAAAATAAATATCATTGAGTCTAAGAAATAGAAAGGACACAGTTTGTGTAAGTCTGGGTATCAGAAAACTTACAGAATCAGGTCAAGATGCTATTAATGAAGGCATTATTTATGTAAGACATCTAGGAATAGCCACTGGCAACTAAATGAAACTACAGAAATCATATTTATATCTCTGTGAGTTGGCAGGCCCCCATAAGCCAGTTACATGTATCTATGATAATTTTAAACTGTATGTAAAGAGTTAATTGTCTAATAATGACATAATCTATTTGAACACAACAGTGGGAGCTCTTGAGTCTTTCCTTTTTGATATGGAGGATCCTCACTGCAAAATATGTGAGTCATAGAGCTTGGGGTTTCTTGGGCTTTCCCCTTCATTACTGCAGAAACTTCCTGTAGGTCTGGGGTATGGGTTGATGGAAAGATCTCTCTGCCTCAGTTTCCTTTGTTTTCTCATGACTTGACAAATGATTCATGCTGCATCTTCCTAACACTGCTCCTCCCGGCCTTCACACAGGTGCTGGAAGGAAAGGGCCAGATCCTCCCACCTCTGCCAGACTGACTGACTACCTACCTAAATTCCTGGCCTGAGAGTGAAATGTTTATTTGGAATCTCTTGCTGAAAATACATTAAGGCCATTCTGAGCATGGAACTTGTGTGGTTGTGCTGCTTTCATGCTCGTGAACCTGGCTTTGATCTTTTGTGAGAGCAAGAGAGAAGCTGTTGCCTTTATTGAGTTAGCTGTTGTACTAGTTTATTTTATGTTATTACCATGAAATACCTGAGGCAGGCTAACTTTATTAAGAAAAGAAGTGTATTTGAGCTCGTAGTCGTGCAAGTCCAATCAGCGTGGCACAGGTTCTCATGAGGGCTTCTCTTTGGCTGTATCACCTCACAGCAGATGGTAAGGGTGAGAGTGTATGTGAGGGAAAGAAATTACATCACTAGACAGCAAGCCAGAGAGTGCTGGGTGGTGCCAGGCTCAGGCCTCTTGCAGGAACTAACCAGGGTCCCATGAGAATTACCTTTATCCTTTTTGAAGTCACGGCTCCAATGATCCAAGGCCCTCCCTCAGAACCCCACCTCTTAAAAGTCCCATCTTCTTCCACTTCATCATGTTAAGGGCACGTGGACCTTAGGGGGCAGGAAGGGTGTTCATATCTAAATCATCATACCTGTAAAGGGAGCACATCTCTCGGAAACATTAACTTTCCTCAGAGATACTGTCGACACGCACATTTTCAGGAAAGAGCACTCACCTGTTGGCATGACTAATTTTGCCTTTCTCTGCCTGTGATGTTGCTGAGGTGCACTTGAGTCTTTCCCTTCTGCCTGGCCCCCAGCATCTCAAACAGAAAAACACACACTTCAGCTTCTAACTCTCTCTTGCTCCAGGAATGATGCTGGTGCCAGTTGATTTACTTTTGTTTATTTTTCTTCTGACAGAAGAAGGATAGGAGAGAATCTCTCTCTCTCTCTCTCTCTCTCTCTCTCTCTGTGTGTGTGTGTGTGTGTGTGTGTGTTGATAAAATACACATAACATAAAATATGCCATCTCAACTATCTACAGAACTTTTTCATCATCCCAAATCTAATTCTTTTTATTGCATCAATTTCCCTGGACCAGAAACCCCTTGAAGGCTGAGAACATGACTCACTCATCTTTTAATTTCCACAGTCTTTCTACAGCAGAAACTCAAAATGCTTATAAAACTGCATTTACATTCAGCAGAGGGAAGCAGAGAATAAAGCTGTATATTATTTTACCTGTAGGAATGAAAGGAAGCCCATGGTACAGTTAATACTATTTGCCTCTGTTGTCAGTGCCTCCCTTTTCTTTCCCAGGAAATAATGTGAGTAGATTTTTTCATATATTGGTTGTCACATACTTTTGTAATGTCTTTCTGCCTTCTAATTTATAGAACTTCCGAGTATTTCCTGTAAATTGAGTGATAGCCACTAAAACATATAAAAACTTGAGGCTTAAATTGCTTCATGAACACATGTACACACACACACACTCATAACACAAAGAACAACGAGCTACCAGTTTTGCACTTACATCTCATCTTAGATTTTTCCGTAGGTCCAATCCTTTTTCAAATACACAAGAATTTTCCTCTGCCCAAGGTTTCTATTGCTTAATGTGAATAAATCACTTTTACCTACTTGAAAACTGAAAAGTCAAAAAGTGTCTAAAATGTGTATTTAGGAAGGAAAAGGCCTGGTCCAATCACTGTTTACCTCTCAAAGGGGCAACTCAAAGGATTCAATAAATATTTTATATGATTATTTGAAGTTTAGTGGCTGGCATGAAGTCTAACAAATGGGTAGATTAGATGTCGAGGAAATTTTCTGGCTGGAGGAATATGGTCAGAGGGTTCTCATAGTCCTGGTTTAAAAATAAATATGATGGTTTAAAATAAGAAGTAAAAAGGTGCAAACAGAAAAATGATAGGAAGGATGTTGTATTGCTAAATTCAGGTGTGTCCAAAAGACTACCCCATTCTGGCGAACTTATGCAAATAAACATAGGATCAAAATATTGCAGATTACAGGCTTTTTGAAGCAAACTTACTCTCATATATTGCTGTGATATGTATTTCCTGGACACATTTGTGATTGTTAGAAAAGATTGAAGGTGAATATATTTGGGTCTAGGAGAAAGATTGTAAATTGAACTGTTAGAAGCAAACAGTGTATCCACTTTTCCTCATTGAAGAGGTCAGTATTACTTATTGGTTATTTTTCTGGATACCTACTATTATATCTAGGAATTTATCCTAACTCTCAAATGTTTGGGGATAATAAATAACAAATCATTTGTCTGTAAGAATCACATTGTTGGCATCAGTGGATTATAATGATCATGTAAAATGTTTACTCAGGAATGTCTTAACATTTGCCCTTGAGTCTCATTCTTTTAGATCGTCCCCCAAATTATAGCAATATTAGGAAGAGATTTATAATTATGTGCATTCCGATTAGGAACTTTAACTTTTGGTTAGGGTAATAGCTGCTGCGACAAATTAGGTATATGATTTCAGATGTATGACATGATGAGTTTTCCTTGTCGATAGACAGCTTTGCTTTACTCCATGTGACAATTTGGGGGCCCAGGCTTCTCTCACTTTGTGGTTCTAGCAGATTCTCAAATGTCAAAATCCTTTACATTTGTCAGCAGGGTGGAGAAGACTATGAAGAGAATGAACACGGGGACATGAAACACACTGCTTTTTACTCATTTCTCATTCTAAAATCCAAAACCAGAAGGGATATACATCTCTCTCACTCGCATTGTGTTGGCAGGATCTGGTCCAGTGAGGGCGAACCTTTTAGAACTTTGGATGATAACAAACAGCCCGCTGCAGCATCCATGCCACAAGTTCACCACCACTGAATTCTAGTCAGATCTCTGAACACAAGCAAGGCCGGTAAATGTAGTTTCTTGCAAGAACTACCTTCAATGATAGCTGTGCTTTCTGGAAGAATTTTTGGTGGTGGATGGTTTTTCTTCTCTGTCACATTTTTATAGAAAGGAAACCGGATTAGTTTTCTTCTGTCGGCTACTTGCTCAGCTGTTGTGGTTTGCATCTGGAACATCCCCCAAAGCTTCATGTGTTCACAGATGAAGATTTTGGAAGATGATTGGATCATGAGCCACTACGCTTACCCACTAGGGAGCTCTGCGGCTGCTTGGGCTGCTGGGACGGGGGTCTGGTCAGAAGAGATGGCCCTTGAAGGGCGTGTCTTTCTCCCCAGCTCCCCCTTCTCTCTGTGCTTCCTGCCACCACGACGTGGGCAGCTCTCTCAGCGACAGGCCGTCCTGTCAAGTGCTTCTGCCCTGGAGCCTGCTGAGCATGGACTGCAAGTTCTAAGACTGAGCCAACATAAACCTCTTCTCCTCTCAGTTGTGGAGGCCTGGTGTTGTGTCCCAGCAACAGGAGAGTGAGTGAAAGTGACTAAGACATCAGCTAACCATTAGGTAGGCCAGCCACACACCTAGTAGCTCCCATCCAAGTTGCATTACTTGTACTCTGGGGGGGAAAAAAAAACAACTTCTTTGGGACAATAGATCCATATAAACCTGTGAATAAATCAGATCATCACCCTCTTTCCTTTTTCCTTTCCTTCTTTTCCCCCATCTCCTTTTCTAGTTCGCCTCTCTTTTGAATATTATCTTCCTTTTATATAATGTCTATTATACCTCTTTGTCCTTATTTACACTTATGGTTTCTCACATCAGAGAAACAATTTGATGTGTACTCATGAGTGTCTGATTTATTTTACTTAAGAGTATGTTTTCAAGGTGCATCCATTTACCTACAAATGTCTCTAGTCTATCCTTTTTTATGGCAGAGTAGTACTCCATTGTGCAGGAAAACCACATCTTCTTTAGCTATTCACTAGTTGTTGGGCATTTAGGTTGTTTCCAAGACTTAGCTATTACAAATCGTGTTGCTATGAACATGGTTGTGCATATATCACTGTGGTGTGATGATTTCAATTCTTCTGGGAAGATACCAAGCAGAGGAATAGCTGGGTCAAATTGAACCTCTGGTTCTAATTTTTTGAGGAATCTCCACAATGATTTCCACAGTGGCTGGACCAATCTACATTCCCACCAACAGTGGAGGAGGGTTCCTTTTTCCCCACAGCCCCACCAGCATTTGTTATTGGTTGATTTTTTGATAACAGCTGTTCTTTCTGGAGTGAGATGGAATCTTAGTGTTGTTCTGATTCGCATCTCTTGAATGACTAGTGATGTTGAACACTTTTTCATATATTTATTTGCCATTTTTATTTCTTCATCTGAGAAATATTTATTCATTTCAGATGCCCATTTTTGAAATTGGGTCTTTAAATTTGGAGGGTTTGTTTTTTTTGAGTTCTTTATATATTCTAGATGTCAGACCTTTGTCTGAGGGACAGCTGGTAAAAATTTTCTCCCAGGCTGTGGATTTTCATCCTGCTTTATTGGTAATTTCTTTTGCTGTGCAAAAGCCTTTTAATAGAATGAGGTCCCAAGGACTGATTCTTTGTATTACTTCCTGTGCAGTCTGGGTTCTGTTCATAAATTTTTTTCCTACCTCTATGTCTTTGCGAGTTCTTTCTGTTCTATTCTCCAGTAGGTTTAGTGTTTCTGTTTTAATGTTTAGATCTTTGATCCACTTCAATTTTAGTTTAGTACATGGTAAGAGACATGTATCTAGTTTTAGTTTTTGGCATGTGGCAAACCAATTTTTCCAGCACCATTTATTAAAGAGGCTATCTTTCTTCCAGTGAGGGTGTTTGGCTCCTTTGTCAAAGATGAGATATTTGAGTGTGTTTAGAGTTGTTTCTGAATCTTCTAATCTATTCCATTGATCCTCGGGCCTGTCTTTTTACCAGTACCATGCTGTTTTTATCACGGTAGCTGTATAGTATAGTTTTAGGTCAGTGATTGTGATGCCCCCTACCTTGCCTTTGTTGCTCAGGATTGTTTTTTCTGTTCTTGGTCTCTTCCTGTTCCAGATGAAATTCATGATTGCTTTTTCTAATTCTGTGAAGTCTGTTAATGGTACTTTGATTGAAATTGTGTTAATTCTGTATGCTAATTTAGGTAGTATGGCTATTTTCACTATGTCAATTCTTCCTACCCAAGAACAGGGTATATCTTTCCATTTTTTGATATCGCTTTCAATTTCCTTTTTTAGAGTACTGTAGTTTTCAATGTAAAGATCTTTTACTTCCTTTGTTAGATAAATTCCTAAGTATTTCATTTTTTTTGATGCGACTGTGGAAGGTATATCTTCTCTTATTTCTTTCAAAGTGAGTTTTTATTGGTATACAGGAATGCTATTGACTCCTGGGTGTTTACTTTGTGTCCAGGTACACAACTGAATTTAGTTATTAAATATAGAAGTTTTTTTGTGAAATATTTGTGGTCTTCTATGTAGAGTATCATGTCATCTGCAAATAATGATAGTTTAACTTCTTCCTTTCCTATCTTTATTCTTTTATTTCTTTTTCTTGCCTAATTGCTCTGGCCAATGTTTCTAGAACTATATTGAATAATAGTGGTGATAGTGGACAGCCTTGTCTTGTTCCAGATTTTAGTGTGAAAGCTTCCAGTTTGTGACCATTTAGTGTGATGTTGGCTGTTGGTTTGTCATAGATGGCTTTTATGAGATTTAGATATAGACCATCTAGTCCTAATTTCTGTAGAGTTTTTTTTTTAATCATGAATGGGTGTTGGATTTTGTCAAATACTTTTTCTGCATCTATTGATATGATCATGTGATTTTTGTCTTTGACTCTGTTGATATGGTGTGTTACATGTATTGATTCACGTATGTTGAACCATCCCTGCATCCCTGGGATGAATCCTACTTGTTCATAGTGTATAATCTTCTTGATAATTTGTGGCATTCTGTTTGCCAGTATCTTGTTGAGAATTTTTGCATCTATGTTCATTAGGGAAATTGGCCTGTAGTTTTCTTTTTCAGTTGGATCCTTTTCTGGTTTTAGTATCAGAGTAATGCTGGCTTCCATGAATGATATTGGCACTACTGCTTCCTTTTCAATTTCATTAAAAGTTTGAGGAATAGTGGTATTAGATCATCTCTGAATTTCTTGTAGAATTCAGCTGTGAAACCATCAAGATCTGGGCTTTTCTTTGTTGGTAGGTTTTTAATTACCTCTTCAATTTCAATGGCTGATATTGGGTTATTTAGTATTTTTATGTCTTCTTGATACAGTTTTGGTAATTCATATGTTTCTAAGAATCTGGTCATTTCTTCAGTGTTTTCCATCTTTTTTGAGTATAAATTCTTGAAGAAGGTGCTGATGATCCTTTGGATTTCCATAAGGTCAGTTGTGACCTCACCCCTTTCATCTTTCATTGCATGGATTTGGGTCTTTTCTTTCCTTTTTTTTTTTTGTTTAGTCTTTCAAAGAACCAACTCTTTGATTTGTTGATTCTTTGTATTGTTTTCTTAGACTCAATTGCATTAATTTCAGCTCTGATCTTTATAATTTCCTCTCTCATACAAGCTTTGGGTTTGATTTGTTTGTCTTTTTCTAGACATTTGAGGTTCAATATTAAGTCGTTTATTTGAGCGCCTTCTGTCTTCCTGATGTGGGAGTTCAATGCAATAAATTTCCCTGTAGCACTGCTTTCACTGTATCCCATAGGTTTCACTGAATCCCATAGGTTTCACTGTATCCCATGTTGTACTGGAATTATCGTTTAACTATATAAATTGCTTAATTTCTTCTTTAACTTTTCTGTGACCCAATCGTTGTTCAGAAGGATGTTATTTAGTTTCTATGTGTTTATGTGGGTTTTTTGGTTTCTGTTGCCATTAAATTCCAGTTTCATTGCACTATGGTCCAATAGTATGCATGGGATAATTTCATTTCCCTTACATTTACTTAAACATGCTTTATGAGCTAGCATGTGGTCTATTTTGGAGAACAACCCATGTGCAGCTGAGAAGAATGTATATTTTGCTGTCATAGGGTGGAACGCTCTGTAGACATCTGCTAAGTCTATTTGTTCATGGATTCGATTCAGTTCTGATATTTCTTTGTTACTTTTTTGTCTATTTCATCTGTCTTTTTGTGACAGTGGGGTATTGAAGTCTCCCATTATAATTGTGTTAGTGTTTATTTGGTCTTGCATGTTCCTTAATATTTGTTTTATTTAGTTAGGTGCACCAATATTTGGCACATAAATAGAAATGATTGTTATTTCTTCCTCTTGGAATTTTCCCTTAAGAAGTATATAATAACCTTCTTTGTCCCTCTTGATCAGTGTTGGTTTGAAGTTCCCTTTGAGATTAGGTTAAGTACCCCTGCTTTTTTCTGGGTTCCTGCTGCATGAAATACTGTTTTCCATCCTTTGATTTTCAGTCCATGAATTTGCTTTTGGGTTAAATGTGTTTCTTGTGTGCAGCATATTGATGGATCTTGTTTCTTGATCCATTCTGCTAGTCTGTTTCTTTTGATTGGTGAGTTGAGGCCATTTACATTGATGGTTATGGCTCTTATGTATTGACGTATCCTTGTCATAGATCTTTTCTGTTGTTGGTTCTGTGTTTCACCTCAGTTTAACTGCTTGTCTTACCTGTTGGGTCTTTTCATTAGTGTCCTTGTAATTATAGTTTCCTTTTTCCTTTTCTAAAATATTCTTCAAGATATTTTGTAGAGGTAGTTTGGATGTCATAAATTTCATCCATTGTTCTTTGTCATGGAAGTATCTTATTTCATTGTTGAATTTGAAACATACTTTGGCCTGGTATATCAGTGTGGGTTGGAGGTTGTTTTCTTTTAAGGCTTGAAATATTTTGGTTCAGACTCTCCTTGATTTAAGGGTTTGTGTTGAGAAGTCCACTGTGATTCTGATGGGTTAATCTTTATAGGTGATTTGGTTTTTTTCTTTAACAATTTTCAGTATTCCGTTCTTTTGTTGAATTTCTGGAATCTTAATTATTATTTGTCTTGGTGTAGATTTTTTTGGTGATGGAAAATTGGGGTTCTATATGCCTCAATTATCTGTATGTCACATTCTCTTCTCTTCCTTGGGAAGTGTTCTGTCATTACTTCTGTAACTAATCTTGTTAGATCCTTTGCAGTGTCCCCTGCTTTTTCATTCACTCCAATCACTCTTATATTGTTCTTTGCATCATTTTGCAGCTGTTGTAGTGATTTTTCATAGTCTCTAGCTATTTTTAAGAGGTCTTTCTTTTCATTGTCACTAATTGCTAACCTGTCTTCTAGGTCTGAGATTATATCCTCACTTTCATTCAGTATTCTACGTATACTATCAAGAAAGTTTTTGATTTCTTGGATATCTGTTTGGATCTGTTTCATGGGTTCCATTTCTTTACTCAGTTGAATGTTCAAGTTTTCCATCGTTTTTCTAAGCTCCTCTTTTTTTTTTTTTAAATCTATAGGTACTCTGAATTCACCAAGCAGGTGTTTCATTATGATTGTCATCTCTTTTTTAACTTGGGCAATTATTTCTAGTCTGATGTTCTGTATAGCCTGGCCTATCTATTTTTTAACTTCTGCTGCTATCATTTCTGAGAGTTTGGTTTGCTGTCTTCTGATTTCCTTGATGTCATTGTCCTCTGGATTTGTCCTGGGTGGGCTGGAGGCTTGGGGTTGTGTTTTACTTCTGTGTCTTGTCATTTTCCCCGTTTAGTTTGTTCTCTGTGTTGATTTTATATTTTGTTTGTGGGAGGTTACATTAAGACAAGTGGCAATGCTTTTCTAGGAAAAGTCTGTTCTTATGGTGTCTTCTAGGTATATGCGACTCTTGGCTCTTTTGTCCTTTATGTCTCCCAGACTTTCCTCAATGACATGGATATGGATGGGTGTACCAAGTATCACGACTTGGAAAAGGGAAGGAAAAAGAAAAGAAAGAAAAAGAAAAAGAAAAAATGGGAGTGCAAGAGAGGGTCAGCAGTGTTTTCAGTCCTAGATCTTTGCCATGCTAATGCATTTTGACCCTGACTGTGTGTGAGCAGGCCTGAGACTCAAAGGAGTCACTGGTGGGTGGGGCAGGGCCTGTGCCAGTCTGGGGTGCAGGTGCTCACAGATTCAAGGTGCCCAGGCAGACCTGAGACTTGCAATGGAGTCCTATGAAGAACGTTTTAAGAATTTAAAAGATCCAAAGGATGGTGTGAAAACTGAAAGAGAAACTACAATTTAAAAACTAGTAAACTGTAACAGATCCAGACTTGATGTACATAGATAGATCACAGACAAGCTGATCTAATGGCAACTCTCATAGCTATCCTTGGCACTGAAGCCTGAGAATGAAAAAACCTTGAGAATGTGTCAAGCAGCTACTGTGTGTTTATGGCAGGTACAAAGATGTTTGGTTTCTGGCTGAAAGAACCTTCTTGGGGTGTTACAGCACACTCACACCCAATACTTAGGATTATGAAACATGCCTCTTAGTTGCCCTCAGTCCTGCCTGTCATTCTACTATGTTTCTTCTTCCTCATTCTCCCACTTTCCACAGTGACACTTCAAAATATTTCCTACTTTCTTCAAGATTTTCTAGTCCTTTTTACTTATTCCCACCTCTTCCAATCTCAGAAAATGATGTACTCTGAAAACAAGCTCTGACGTACTCTGAACCCCTCACTGGGAACTGAGTCTGCTTTACTGTGTCACAGATGAATCTCCCACAAGCTGTGCCCCTTTCTTCCTCATCCTAGCTTGCCCTACAGGAGCTACTTCTCTTTCTTGCTAATAGCAATTCTTCCACTTGTGCTATATCTCTTTCCTTCTTGAAAACCTATGTTGGAAAATGTCTCTTCTCTCTTGCATACTCAATTTCTTTGTTGGCATTGTAATATACTTCGGCCTTATTAATCTTGGAAAGAGCTCTTTCTGGCCCTGCATCTGTATCCTGAACCAACTGTTTCTCTCTCACCTCCTTATTTCCAGCCAGACTTCCCAAAGGTGGTCTGTGCTGGTTGCCTTTTTCACTCTACTTCTCAATAACCCCTCAAGCTGTTTCACTCTTGATCCACCAAAACTGCACTTGTAAGATGACCAGTGACCTTGGTGGCATTAAATCCTATGAACATCCTTCAATTTCATTGTATAAAAAAACTCCAGCTCTGTTTTGATGAGTGAGGCAGAATTGATTTCTGTCTCACAACTGAAGGATTCCAACTGACACTCCAACTCTTCAACCCTGTCTGCTCTGCTCTCTGTTTGCTCTTCATGTTCCACTCACTCTGCTGTCTCCTAGGACAGTGTCATGGCACATGCTCATTTATCCTTTTCCTCCTCACTTGATAATTTTAATCCTCCAGATTCTTCTCCTGAGGAACCTTCCCAAAATGTTATTGGTTCCCCGTTACATATTCTTAAGGCCCAGAGATACAGTTTAATATTCTCAAAAATCACTGAATGGAAGTGAAAGATAGCTCTTTACCTGGTTTAGTGATAGAGTGTAAATTGTAATTTCAATCACATTGTGATTTTTCAAAAGACAGTTAATAGGACTCTTCATGTAGGATATGTGTGACTGGTATGTTTTTGCAGTAGTTGGAACATCCTCTCAAGCCAGACCACTTATGTCCTGATGATTCAATGCCTTTCAAAGAATGTCTGAGCATAACTCTGCCAAACTGTATCTATTATAGGCAGTGGAAGCAAAGGGATGAGTCAGCTCAGTGACCGTGAGTCAATGCAGAGAGAGCCTAGTTGCTGCCATGGAAGATCTCGCTCAGTGTGATTTGTGGTAGATACTTCCAATTGGTACCACTTCAGGGAGCTTTATTGACAGCTTATCCAGTGCCTTGGAGTCTGGCTCTTCACCTCCACACAGCTTCTATTATTGTTTTGATTATAGCTCAAATTGCAAAGATTCCTTGATCTGGTATACTTACTAGGTAAGACTAGGAAGCATATAGAAAAGGTGTTTCCTGGGCTAGATGTGGGGGTGTATTCCTATAATCCCATCTTCTCAAGAGGCTGAACCAGGAGGATTGTAAACTTGAGCAGAACTTGGGGAATTTAGCCAGACCTAAATGAATGAATGAATGAATGAATGAATGGGTTTGGGATATAGTTCAGTGATAGAGTGTTTGCCTAATATGCTTAAGGGCCTGAATTCAATCACTAGTACTACAAAAAATAAAAATAGATAACAATATCCTATACTAACACTTATTTGTCACTAAAGCCTGAAGGAGGAAGACAGTGGTAGAATTATAATGTACATTTTCACATGAAATGTGTAACAGGTTGTGGTGGACCTAATGTGGTGAACTTGAGCCAGAACGCCTAGCTGGACTGAGTTAGTGTGATGCTGGGCATACGAGATCCACCTGAGGGTTGTTGCTGATGCAACATAAGGCAGAGTGGGAGCCATAGCTAGTGGGCGGGCTGTTTCCCAGGAGAAGCTCTGCTGTAGCTGGTTCTTCTGAAAGGAACTCGGCTGTCCTCATTGAGGAAGGAACTTGGGCCCTTGCTGTCGTCGAGGATGGCTGCTGTTGCTTCGGAGGAGCTCTGGTTGTCATCTCTGCTGTGAGCATTGTATCCTGGTTCCAGGGAAGATTTCTTCAGCCATCATGTGCAGACACAGATGTACACAGGACAGTACTGTGGGCTCCCAACCCTCAATTGGATCTTTTGGTCTCCAGTGCCTAGATGGACATTTGGCACCTTCTGCATTTGGCTTCTGGGTGAATATTGTAATCTATAAATGTCCTCTATTAAATCTGCTCTCTTGCAACCATTGGCTCTGAAAACCTAACTAAGACACAGGTCAAATAAGCAATAACTACTAAAGATCATGACGGAACCTAGGTGCATCAACTTTTGATGCAGTACTGTTTTCTGCAACATCCATAATATTAAAATGTTTTAAACTGTATATTGTTTTCACAAAAGTTCTTACTTCCGTTTATATTATTATCCATTTTTGGTTTAATGCAGCAAAGTTATATTCTGGCCACGTAGAATATCTGTTTAGAGTCTGGAGAAGATAAACCAATAAAGCAAATTCTTCAGGCACATAATTTGGTGGTGGAAAAGGTGAGGACAAAAATAATATCACCTACTCTATTACTTCCATGCTTCATGCCCAACCCTTATCAAATTGAAATCAGACTTGATTTTAGATTTTGCTTCTCTTTCATCCCATTCTTCTATTATTATATTCTCATGAATATTTGTTCATCTGCTTGAGAACAAGTCATATGACAAAAGAATTATGGGAAGATACTGATGACAAATGACTTTGTCTTTGTCCCTAACCTTGATCCAAAGTGGGGGGGGGGTAAGTAGCAATTGAAACTTAAAGTGAATCTTAAACTTGGAAGAATGAATTATTTATTAACATTTTGACACAATTTGATGACCTACTGAGAAATCTTTGAGTTTTGCATTTCACTTCTGGCAATTTATAGTGAAAGAGGAGAATCAATGTTTACCCTCTGTAGTACAGACAACTAGTTGTCCTTCACAATATCTGATATGGCCACAAGAGTTGAAGATTATATTTTTCAGCTTCCCTGTAACTACTCTGGTGGTGTAACTCTATACTGGCCCATGAACTGTAGTGGAAGATTATAACATCCCTAGGGAAACTTAAAAAGCATCTGACATGCGCCCTTTACCCTTTTCCTTTCTGTTTATTCATACATGGCCAATGTGTGAACAGTTGTGTTGAGACATGAGGTGGTGTGCTAAGATTTGAGGGAACATTAGGACCGAACCCTACATGCCAGTTCTGGGTGCTAGCTGAGGACTTCTTCTAAGAGAAATAAAAATTTATCTTTTTTAGGCTAGTGTTGTTTTGAGGTTTATATTAGAAGCAGAAGAATGCAGTTGTAGCCGAAGTCTTCCACTCTTCTGCCATCAAGAAATCCTGAGAAACACAATGAAATATTTTTGTGTTTCTAGGAGTTGAGATTTTTCAGGCCACTAGAACAGGCTATTCATACATCATTATAAGAGAAAGCAACAAGGTATGGATAACTTTTTGTTTATTTGAAGGCAGAAGACTTACGAGGGAACTGAAAGGAATTCTGGAATGTTGGATACTTGAGGACTGACTGGGAAAGGGATCAGTTTGTAGTTTCACTTAGTGGTAGAGCCCTGATTCCACGGAAGAGGATCACTTTTGTGAATGCTGCAATCTCACATGGAAATTAGCATGTGGGTGTCCATGTACATGGGACACTAAATTCTGTCATGTTGGGGGTTTCAGTGAGGGTCTTCCTGGGTAAGCACAGGAGAACAGGGAGTTATGGATGGAGCCATTTCCTTTATCAGAAATCCAGGGAGTGACCAAAATAAAATACCAACCCTGGTCTCATTTTTCTGAACTCCATAGCTCTGCATTTTTTGTTTGAAAGAATGGAAGGAAGACTTTTATTGGATTTTAAAAAGCTTTCTATGGGGGTCTTGAGCCAGATTTGATTGAACTTGGAACACCAATAAGTCATTCATAACATTAGCATACAGTGCAATGTTCTCCTTACTTTTTTTTTTTGTTTTGTTTTGTTTTTTGTGGTGCTGGGGATCGAACTCAGGGCCTTGTGCTTGCAAGGCAAGCACTCTATCCACTGAGCTAAATCCCCAGCCTCTCCTTACTTTTAATTCAAAGCCCATGAGGTATTTTTCAATTCAAAATGTGCTAAGTGCCAAAACATTCAGGATGAAGTTTTATAGCAGGAAATTAATATAACTTAATAAATTCAACAGGTATTTATTGAAATTACACTTTGTACCAGGCACTTTTGTAGGCCAGTGGGATGAACTAGAGGCCAACAATAAATGCCTGCCCTCCTTGGAGCTTACCTTCTAGTCAGTGAACAGATGATAAACACAATGCATTAGTATGTTAGTGAGGTGGTCTAGTAGGAGAGTCAGAATGAAGACTTTTTTCCCACTTGAATACACTAAACCTAGAGAGAGGCAAATTTTTCTCTGTTACAGAAAATATGCTAAATGAGAGAGTGCAACCCAGTGCATTTTAAGAGAATGGCCCTGTGCAGGCTTATAGAGAATTCTTGAAATTGCTCAAGAGTACCCTGAGGTATTACTGAAAAGCTTCCAAAAGCAGCAGATTTGAGGAGCAGACATTTGATCCCAAACACTTCTCAGTATACAATCAGAGCAGTGCACTGACAAGAAGCAACGCTATTAAAAGTTCAACAGATGAATGAATTACTTGCTTTCCTGAGGCTAAATACTGGTGAGCTTGGGGTGCTGGTGACAGTCTCCAAAGACAGAGTTTCATTGCTGTTGGCCTTTGAAATTTTTCCTGTTCCAGGAAACTTCCTGAAACGTTTGAGAATGGTTTTGAAGTGTTTGAGAAGTTGCGTATCAGTTTTGCTGTGGGTCAGTGTCTGCACAGAGGGAAGGTCACCTGTTGAGATGAATCTGCTGGATTTGGGGTGCTGGGCTCAGCAGGTGGATCTGAGGAGGGAGCCTATGAAGTAGATAATTAAATGTTGTACGAAAAGGTAGAATCATGAAAATGTGTTACGGTATAGGGCAGGATTAAGGAGTCCTAGCCAATTGGAAAATAGAAAAGAAGTGTCCACTTATTGCAGTTGACTTGAGCAGGAACACCCAGCTGGACTGAGTTGATGTGGTTCTGGGTGTAGAGGATCCATCTGAAAACTGTTGCCAACACAACATAAAGGAGAATGGGGACAGAAGGTAGTGGCTGGCTGTTTCCCAGGAAAAGTTCTGTTGTGGCTGGTTCTTCAGAAGGGAACTTGGCTTTTCTCCTTGCAGAAGGAGCTCGGGGCCTTGCTGTTGTCGAGGATGGCTCCTGTTGCTTCAGAGGAGCTCTGGTCTTCATCTCCGCTGTGAGTGTCCTGCCCTGGCTCCAGTAGAGATTATTCAGCCTTCTGGTGCAGACATGGACATACATGGGACATTGTTGTGGGCTCCAAGCCCTTGATTGGATCTTTCAGGTCTCCAGTGCATAAACAGATGTTCTGCACTCTACCTGCATTTGGCTTGTGTGTGTGAATTTTTTAACTTGTAATTGTCCTGTATTAGATCTCCTCTCTTGCAAACCACTGACTCCAGAAAAGTAACAAATACAAGAAAGATTGGAAAAGGTGAGAGTGGAGAAATCAGTACTTACTCTTTAGAGCTGAGTGAGGCCACACTCAAGAGAATGTCCAAGGGACCTGTGGGCAAAGAAAGGCTAGAAATGAGGATCTCCTGGTTGGAGTTGAGAAGGGGTGACTCTGTGCAAAGAAGTTTTAACTTGGATCTGACAGTTGACTTTGAAGACTGACAAAGACAAAGGGATTCTTTGATGTGCAGACTGGTTCTTTTTTATTTATTTATTTTAATGGTACATTTTAGATGTACATAGTGACAACATTCATCATAGGGGATTTGTATCTGTACATCATACAGCTTGTTGCTTCTTTTTTTCCCATTCCCCTCCCCTCACCCCCTCTTCCCTCCCTATTTACAAAACCTTTGTTTCCATTTTTTCCTTCCATTTCTTATTTCTCTTGTCCCTCTGTTCCTTTCCCCCTCCCTTGTTCCCTTTCCTATTTGGACATTTTCTTCCCTTTCCCAATATAATACCTTTTAGTCTTTATTTACACTTTCAGTTTCTTACACCAGAGAAACAATGCAGTATTTAAACATGTGTGTCTGATTTATTTCACTTTATGGTCTCAAGATGCATCCATTTACCTAGGAATATCTCAAGCTTATCATTCTTTATGGCAAAGTAGTACGCCATTGTATAAAAAAAATATATTTTCTTTGTCCATTCTGCTGTTGATGGGCATTTGGGCTGTTTCCAAGGTTTCACTATTACAAACTGTGCCGCTATAAACATGGGTGTACATATGTTGCTGCGGTATGATGCTTTTAATTCTGATGGGAAGATACCAAGAAGGGGAATAGCTGGGTCAAATGGAATCTCTAGTCCTAGTTCCCTGAGGAATCTCCACACTGATTTCCATAGCAGTTGCACCAGTCTACATGCCCACCAACAGTGGAGAAGGGATCCTTTTTCTCCACAGCCCCTCCAGCATTTGTTATTGGCTGATTTGTTGATAATAGCCATTCTTTGTGGAGTAAGGTGAAATCTCAGGGTTGTTTTAATTTGCATGTCTCAAATGACCAGTGATGTTGAACATGTTTTCATATGTCTATTGCAGGCTGGTTCTGAACACTGCCATGAAAGTACATTTTAACCCACGCCTGAAAGGTTGAAAAATTGCCTTCTGCAGCCCATCCCTCACTTTGGCTGTGGGCTATACTGTTCTAGAGATTTGTTGACTTTACCCTGCATGTGGATGTCTGTGGATATAAATGATCTAACATAGGCCAACTGCACAGAGTAGGCAGTAATCTTTCCGAATTTGGGAGCCAATCGAAGCACCAGTGACTCGCTCTCTCTCTCTCTTTTTTTTTTTTTGGTTGCTTCATCCTCCACTGGAGAAATCAGAATATATTTTCATAAGATATGAAACGTTCAACTAGAACCCACAAATGTTGTTTTCTTGTTGTTCTGTATAATTATAGATATATTTTTAGTTATATATAGGTATACATAGCTCTAAATAGTAACACATGTATATATATTTTATAGTATGCTGATATCTATCTATCTATCTATCAATCTATCTATCATCAAAAGTCCTAACTTTAAAACTTTCATATGCTTTTAAAAAGATTCGTTTTAGTCTTTAAAAAAGCTAAGCTTACAAAGCTTACAATTTGGAAATGCTATCACTAAGTGGCCTGTGCCTGGATTGTATTTTTTTCAGTTAGATAAAGTTCTCTGTCAAGGTTCCAGCAGTTACTTTAATTTCTCTTCTCTCTGTTTCTCTGTCTCTCTGTCTTTCTCTCTCTCTGCCTCTGACTCTCTCTCTCTTAGTAAATACATGTATATGTAAATGCAAGCACATATATAACCACAGAGATACAGATGCACTCGTGCATACACACATACATCTTTGAAAAAACCTGAACATTAGAAATATTGAAAAAAAGCTTCACTATATTTAAATGTAGTATTTTAGAGCGGTTTTCTAATGAAATAATTTGGCATATTTTATATTAACCTCTTGCCTATTATCACTTTTCCTAGTTTTAATATGTTTCCCACCCAGGCTTGAATCGCCAAATGTAATTTAAAGCTCACCTTATTTGTCTTCCTGGGGTGATTTCATGACTCTGAGACTTAAAGATCTTGGATCAAAGCTTTGCTACACCTCCACAGCTGTCTTTACTACTCAACAGAGAGCAGTTTGAGTCCTCCCAATCTCACCAAAGACAAGGTGTGAGCTTTTTTTTTTCCACACCTCTGCTCACAGGACATCTGCCACTTGTCTGCCGTATGCAGGAGGCTAAAGGGAAGGAAGTGCAGTAATGGAGCGAGGTCCTCTCAAGAGGATAGATGCCCTACTGACTAGGTCTTCTTCAGTCCTCAAGAGCCTCTTGCCATTTTGCTCTTGATATATCTGAGGACAGTTGATAAGTCATGGTGTACTGGGAAGTGTGATGGGCGTGGAGTCAGGTGATCTTAATGACTGTTCGCCTCTGCGGTGAGTGAGCTGGATTGCTTTGGGAGGACTGGGTTCTCTGCTTCTCCGTTTCGTCTATAAAATGAGACAATGAGATGTTATGACCTTAAATTTCTTTACAGTACTGTGATAGTAATTCATTCCTGGTCCCTTCTTACCGTACACACACACACACACACCCCAACACACACAAACATACACACAGTGATTTTTCTCATAATTGACTTCAGTCCTAATAATTTTATTTGATTTTGTAATTTTCTTTGTAAAATGAAATCATAAGATTCCTGCACATAGTCCAACAAAATATTTTCAATAAATTTAAACAGAAAATTCAACCAAGTTTTATTATTTTATTGCTCTAGATTCTTTTAACTAAGTATCTTTATTGGGAATTTATTGAAGAATTGTCCTTACATGTTTATGTAGTACGGTGCTAAGAACTTTATCATTACTATCCTTAAAGGCTACAAACTACCCTTACAAGTGAAAACCATGAAGTCCTGTGACAAATAACCAAGGGATCATTTTAGCAAAAGCAAATGTGATTTTCCAAGCAGACATGTTAGTTGGATAGAAAAATGTTCTGAGAGGCTCCAGATAGAGTGGAGCTAAGGACATAGGAAAGGAAAGCTCTCTTGAGGGTGGGCCAAGGCCCCAGAAAAACCTCAGCACCCTCAGCATCTGAAATACTGGCAGAGGGGCTACAGCCCTCAAAGGAGACTGCAAAGAAATGAGGCAGAAGATGAAGAAAAGGAGACTTTTGTCAGAGAAACAAGAGAGAGACTTTTGAAAGAGAGATACCGGTCAGTATTGCGAAATATTATGAGGAGGTCAAATAAAATAAAGATTTAAGAGGAAGAAATACACTCATACTATAGTCATTTTTTTTAAAAGAATAGTTTATAAATTTCATGTAAATATGAGAACAAAAGCCAAACACACATGGACCACAAAACGACAAGCCACTGGGATCAGGAAAAGCAGGAATCAAAGCTATTTCTTCCACCCCTTTCCCAGGGGCCATATCTGAGCAGCTGCTCAGTTATCTGTCCTCAGCCAACACCTTTCTTTGCAGTATTTTATGTGTGGATAAAGTCCCAAATTTTTATGGCCTTCTATATCTGTTGCCTCCTCACCAGCTGTCAACTCTCCTGGAGAAAAAGAGGGGGGGCGGGAGGAAGAGAGAGAGAGAGAGAGAGAGAGAGAGAGAGAGAGAGAGAGAGAGAAAGAGACCTTGCTAAGCCAGTTTTAGTCTGTGCATAAATCACATATTTCTGGATATCCTGTAGGTTTTAGATCCGGTGGCTTCTCCTGTTGTTAAATTGAACAGACCCTGCACTGCACATACTGGTCAACTGGCCTGTTGCACATACTTCTTATCACTTCGGGAAGTCAATACACACTTTATGGATGTATTTGCTGTATCACAGCCTGCAGGCTCTTTTAAGAATCAAAAGATCTTGGTCTCATGGTAGAGACCATGAGACTCCTGGTGAAAGTCCCCAACCCAGTCACACCTGATTAACTATGAGAAGGCACTTGATCTAGTGGGTGTGGGTGAGAGCTCTTTGTCCTTGCATCTTTCTCTGTGTCACATAAGAAAATATATCCTTTATGTCTTTGGTTGGAAGTAGGGAATATATCCTCTTGTGGACAAATCACTATCAAGAACATTGGGATTATTAGATTGTTTTAAAAGGGTCACTGCTCATCCCATGTAACTAGGCATGTGGCTGCCCGAACAACATTGAGGTTCTATTGGGGTAATTAACACTGTCTGCCTTAAATGGTGCTTCTCTTCAAATAAACAATTGGACCACATGCCAGTATGCAATGTGGTTATCACTGCTTATGCAGGTAGGAAAATACAGATACAGACTTTGAACCAGCTAAGAAATTCTTACCAAGGGGGAAAACATAGTAGCATCATGTAAAATTTGAATCCATCCTTACAGAGACTTGATCTAGACTTCTAGGACACTTAATGTTCCTTGGGTAAAGCAGTGAAGAAAATGGCTGACTGATCTGTATAAGTTTTCTCCATCCTGGTTGCTCCTACCTGAAATGGCTGCCACAAGTCTAGTAAAAGCCTTATCATTGTGGAACTAAAAGAGTGGGAATAGTATATGTTCACTAGTCTAGCTTTCTCTTTTAAAAGCTTTATATTCCCATCATTATTTTTGTTCACAGAAATTCTATGTGATGTGATACTGTTCTCCCAATTCAGGTTTTCAATAAGATATTTGAATTTCAGTTCCAT
Organism: Hystrix cristata; assembly: GCA_004026905.1. Classification (NCBI taxonomy): domain Eukaryota; kingdom Metazoa; phylum Chordata; class Mammalia; order Rodentia; family Hystricidae; genus Hystrix; species Hystrix cristata. Next base: position 1,327 of record PVJO010010747.1, on the reverse strand, counting down.
GATCTGTCAGAAATACATTGTGTGGTATATATTGATAGAAAATTAGTTTGCTGTGTTCTAATTCATTCCAATTTGAATAGGAACAGAACATGATTTACCAGCACATTGTTCTACCCAAGGAGCACGTCTTTTGCAGTTTTAATGTGAAATGTGGTTGTTGGTGTTCTGGGATGGAAACATAAAGAACCTGCTGCTAACGTTGCCCTGGAGGGTGCAGGTAATCATGTAAGTGCATATTCTTTTGCTAATTTAAACACTTCCGTTATTCAAGACCGGAGGTACTCTTTCAGTCATCTCACATATCTTTGTTTTCTTTTCTTTAATGCTCTGTGTCAACACTGGCACTAACCTTAGTTTTTTTGTTCTTAAAACTGATTTTTTTCTTATCCAGGAACTTGTATCATCCCAATCACTGTAAAGTTGTTTGTTTTTCCATGATGTGTTCTCTCTTTATGGATTCTTGGTTGTGAAACTGAATATTGATTTAAAAAATCTCACTCTATACTCTGAGTTTGTAGCTTGCTGCTTTTATGTCCCTAGTTCTTAAATACATAAGTCCTCCATCTCCTCGGTCTGCAGAGAACCTGAAGGACTCTGGGTCTTTACTTCTGTCCCTCAGATGGCCAGAGGATGTCAATCTCTTGGAAAGGCTTGAAACCAGATGTCAAAAACAGTACACTCAACTTTAAAAATAGATGCTATATTGTAGTAGATTATATTTAAAGCTTCTAAAATTTAGTTGCCTCAGTATGGGGTCTTCCTTGTTGTACCCAGAGCACCAGGTACATTGCTTTTTTATTTTATTCTAACTGCTTTGTTTTTTATGTCCTCTGTCAGTAATTTCTCAGTAGCAGATTTGATTTTCTTTGATTGTTAGCTGAACACTTTGGCTGTGATCTCCTTTGTTCTGAGAGCCACGTGCACCATGTTTCAGTATTATGATTTGTTTACACTTAGCTGTATGCTCACAAGCTGCAGTTGCTGCAGTGTGAACTGCTGCTTAATTCACCAGCTCAGCTTCTAGGCTAAGTCCAGGAAGACACAATTTTCCTAATATAATTTGCCTGTGTCCCCTGAGTTCTCCATTTAGCTCTGGCCTTACACATTGAAATTTGCTGGTTACTCACTTGGTGTAATATGACGAATACTAATTAGATTCTTTGTTGGATTGCTAGAGTTCACAGTGCCACCACTGCATATGTACTTTGTTGAGTTAAACATTGCCTTTATTAGTATGTGTCTTTATGGCCACCCCAAAGAATAATACCTGGCCTATGGCACAACAGCTTGGTTTCCTTGTACCTGCTTTCAAGGCATCAAGATCTAT
>PVJO010010746.1:0-63670 GCA_004026905.1 Hystrix cristata | reverse complement strand
GTTAAGTTCTGTCACTTTTCTGTGAAAAGTGAATATGATTTTTTTAAAGCACCAAAGTAGTAATTTATGTATTTAAAAGAATCTTCAACTAATTTCTATAAACAAAATTCTTAATAATGCCTTAGTAATTCTAATACCATACTTAACTACTTTTAGTAATTAGGTAATAGAAGCCAAAAGTTGTTAGCTTTTTTTTTTTTAGATATTTTATGCCAGACTTCTTAATTAATAGATGAAGCAAACAGACAAAAAGTGTTAAATTCGTACCTGAAGCTATATAACTAGTTGGTAACAAAAGGTAATCTTGAAATTCAAGCTTCTGCATTTATAGTTCAATGCTGTTTTTACATGTTTCCTTTATTTTATATTACCTGTTTTTTAAAAAATATTCCAAACATCAGGATATTTTATAAATTTCAAGTTAAGATAAAACAGAAAGACCAATGAGGTGTGAAAGATGCATCTAGGTATCTAACATGTACATAGTGCTTGTTCTGTATTTACCAAAACAATTTATTTCCACTGGTTTTATTAGCTTCTGTCACCCTCCAAAGAAACAAAGAAGACACAGCCACCTGTTTTGAGTTGTCCCTGGAGTTCTTACTGAAACTCAAAAGTTGAGTAAGGAATAAGGGAACTGAATTTTCATTTTTTTGTGGAACTGTTGTTTGACTGTTTGACAGGTCCTCTAGGTAATCTACAGGAAGCCCTAGGAATATGTTCCTTTTCCAGGGCTGCTTTAACCCATTTGGGAATGTCAAAGTAGAATCGTTAGAGAGAAGTGACAGGATGTGTAATGGCTGTAGATAGCACTGAGCATTTTGTAGATGACTGTGTCACATGTGCTGTGGCTGAGGGTCCCGCAGTCAGTATTGGCCAGGACCCAATGGGAAGGAGCTGGCCACGGTGCTGAAATCTCTGTGCAGTCTGACAGAAAGCCCTAGAACAGCATTTCCGTGACCTGTTTGATCCCAGAACTGAAGGTAATTCCAGAGGACAGTTCTGCTTTCTAATCTTTCCTTGCTCCTTAGCAACTTTTAACACAGTCGATCACGTTCTTCTTCTGATTATTAAAGTGTTGTCTTTTGGCCTCAAACCTACCTTGCCGGGGATGGTGTTCTGCAACCTAGAATTCTGAAATGCTCCATGTTGGCCTCTACCAATAGGAGATAGCAGAGGGAGCCTGAGGCACTTCCCATGTGCTTCTCATCTGCATGCAATTCTGTGTCGCGCTGTAGAAAAACTCGTTTCTTCTATGAGTGAAGTTTCTTCCTACTACAGCAGATGATTTCAGTCTGCAGTTTTCTCCACAGTAGCAGAAACTGCTTGTGTGGGGCGAATAGAATGGTGTCCCCCAAAAGCCATGTTCCTCTAGAACCTCAGAATGTGATCTTATTGAGAAACAGGGCCTTTGTGGATGACATTAGTTAAGAGGAGGCCATATAGAGTTAGAGTAGTCTCTAAATGCAATGGGGGTTGTCTTTATAAGAAAGATTTATGAAAACAGAGGCAGGGTTCAAAGTGATGTGTCATCACCCAAGAAATGCCAAGAATTACTGGCAATCACCAGAGGTTAAGCAAAAGAGATGGAACAGATTCCCTCTTAGGTCCTCCGGAGAGGCTCTAATGACATATTGATTTCAGAATTCTAGTTTCCAGAGTGTGCAAGGGTAAATTTCTGTTATTTTAAACTATGAAGTTTGTGGCAGTTTGTACAGTACTCCTAAGAATGATCACATTGCCTGAAAGCCCCTTACAGCCATCAGCAACAGAGAGCTAGCATCCTCTTTGTGGAAAATGTTCCCAGACCCACAGGGTCCCTCCTGGGTCCTTCGAGCAAGCCGATTATCCTCAGCTTTTTATAAGTCTGATCTTCAGCTCTGGGGGCCCTTCCTCCAAGCTTATTTAATGCCTGAAACTTTGTACCTTTGCTCTCCCTGCTCTAGAGGTGGTAGCTTTTTTCTTGTAGTTACTGCCTTCATAATACTTCAAAATTCTGTTTTCACCCAATTTGTTACCTCATTAACTCAAAAGTTACTTACCTTAAATTCTTTCCATTCAGTCTCCTGTTTGGATCTTGACTGATATATACCTCTTGATACTCTTTGATCATTAATTCCTGGAGAAATCACATTCTCTAGGTTTGTTCCTGCCTCGTGGTCACTTCTGATTCTTCTTGGGTATCTTTCCTCTTCTCCCCACCCTCTTAACCTTCCAGGGTCCAGGCTGCGATCCTCTCCTCCCCTCTATCTTCTCCCTCCTCTCCTCTTCTTCTCTTCTCTCTGCCCACACTGTCTCTCTTGGGGAATCTCATTCACTCTTAAGCCTTAAAATCTAGCTATATGCTGTTGACTTCCGAGGATCTACCATCAGCCCAGTCCTATGCATCCCAGACATCAACTATGTGCTCAGCCAGCTCTCTGGTTGATGTCTTATAGACAGTAAATGTAGTATGTCCACAAACAGCTCTCCACCCTGCTCCTCACCATCCCCTCACACCGGTTGCCTCTGTTACCTACCCCACCTTAGCTGACGGAGAATTCTTCCTTCTGCTTCCTCCCTTCCCTCTCACAGTCAACACCGTGAAGGCTCTGTGCCTCTGCCATCAAATCATAACCAGAACCTGACCGCTTCTTACCACCTGTGTCACGTTCCCCACCCCTGTCCACACTGCCTGGATTGCTGAAGCAGCCTCCCACTGCGAGTCTCTGCTCCTTCCCTTGTCCTTTTCAATTCCATCCTCAGCAGTAGGCAGAACAGTCTCTTGAAAGGAAGTCAGAGCACACCCCTTTCTGCTCAGATACCCGGAGTGAAAGCCAAGTCTTTACCAGTGTCTGTGGGGCTTCACGTGTCTGACTTTGTGCCACTTTCCAGGTCCATCGTCTGCTCTTCCCTTTTATTACTCTGTCCCAACCATGGTGGTCTTCTTACTGCTCCTCTAACATAGAAACTTGCTCCCGATTTAGGAGTCTCATTCGGTCCTCTGTCTAGAACATCCTTATGCCACATGTTCTCTTGGTTGACTCTGATCTCCTTCAAGTCATTGCCTAAATCTCATCTCAGTAAGCCCTGCCTGAGGTCCCTGATTATTACTGCATCCACCCTCCTCCCCACTGTCAGTCCTCCTTGCCTTACTCTTTTTTCATAGACTAGATCATCTTCTAAGAACTATATGATTTATTTTAATATGTTCGTTGTTTATTGTCTTTCTCCCCACGCTGGCATGTAAACTCCTCAAGGTGAGGCTCTTGCTTGCTAGTGTTGCATATGGAGGCCCTAGGACAGTGCCTGATATGGAGTGGAAAGTCAGTCAATGTCTGTTGGATGTGGAAAGAATGAATGTTTTTATAGATCACCAATAGACGCTCAAGAGGTGCGTTATATTTGAGTTAAATATGAGTAGCCAAAAATGAGTGCAGGAAGTATTTAAGTTTTGCCAGAAATGACTAAATAATCCATGGAAAAATAAACCGTCCAACATTTGACTTCTTAAGGAAATCAGTAAGCAATCCAAAATGAAATAATTAGCACATTTTGAAGAATTCTAACAGCAGGGTATTGTAAAGTATAAGGAATATAAGCTTTTTGACTAATTGCAGCAATTTGATTGTAATACCTTGTTGCGCTTTTGAGTTCTAAACGTTTAATATACAGTAACACTTATTAGTATTTCCCTGACTTTTGTTCCACAGTTTAGGAAGTGCTGCCATAGAATAATGGGCTGGTATGAGAGCCAGAGTTTGCAATACACAATTCAGGTATCACAAACAAATAACACTTTATAGTTTTCAAATTATTTTCAATTACATTTTTATTTGATCCTGTGCCTGGTGATTAAGAATAGATTACATAAGATATAAAAGGAATATTTGAAAACTCATTAAAGGAAGTAGTTCTCCCAGTCAAGTTAAGTTTTATAATGTTCTGTTAAGATTGGTCACTGTAAAAATAATATTTTATTCTTGAAGTCAGTAAAATATCTGCAGGCCCTTTTAAACTTTACATTACACTTCAGTCTGCAGAAATCATATTCCGTGTAAAGGTCATTCACATTGAGTTTGTACAACAAAGTAGGCAAATGTTGAAGATATTTATTTTCAGGTTACTCTTTCCGAAGTGTTTGTCTGTACAGAGCAGAAGAAACCGGGCTGTGAGCCATGATTGGCAGAAAATGGAGAATCAAGAAAAGATCATGTCGTATGAAAGTGACCTAAGAATTTTTAAAAATAGCATTTAAAAAAATTCTTGTTTTTAAAATAGTAATAACAAAGACAGACACGTACTTCAATAATAAGAACTTAGAAAGAGCCTTCTCTAATGTGGCCAGCTACAAGTGATAAAACAGGAGTGATGTCCCTTCTTAGGAATCGAAGGAAACAGAGAGCAACAAGACACAGAATCCAGAAGTTACGCAGAAATGCTGCACTGTGAATGTGAGACAGACTCTGAGGAATGAAGAGGCGATGAGATTAGAAGCACAGGTACAGTTACAGAACTTGCTCTAGAAAAATATTTTTATTTCTTTATTTTTATGTAAAAATTCTGAGTGCAGGTGTTCTTAAAATTTTACTTTTTACCACTTAGAAAATACCTCTCTCTTCCTAAAAAACGAAATATTTATATTTTATAGAGAAAAAATGTCGCATTGGCTAGCCTTCTTGTCGTTTCATTTATTATTTTTTCTTTTGTGATACTGGGGGTTGATTCCAGAGCCTTCACACTGAGCTACATCCTCAGCCCTTTTTTATACTATTTTGAGACAGGATTTTGCTAAGTTGCTGACTTCCCGAGGCTTGGCTTGAACTTGTATTCTTCCTGCCTCAGCTTCCGGAGTGCTAGGGTTACGGGTGGATGCCACGATGCCCTCCCCATCACTCAGCCTCTTAAGATGTGAAAGACTGTGTCCTGGTTTCAAGCTAAAGCCTAAAATTATCTCTTTCTACTTGACCTACAGACCAAATGGATACAAACTCAGAGTCTCACATTCTCATGCTAAAGCAAATGGAGGTAACTTATTAGTTTGGTTAATTATGGTGAAAAAATTGACCTAGTTGTTTGGCATTGTGTAGACAAGAGGATGACTAACGTATGCACCGTCGGTTGGCATTGTTTCTTGCAACTCAGCCTGTTCTTGTTTGCTCAGAGGTGACATGATTAGCCTGAGTCCCAGCTAATGACCAGCAAACTAGGGACGTGATCACTGGCTGTCTGACCTTCTTATGCTTTTGATGGTCTCTGTGAATTTATTATTACAGAACCAACCTTTATGCTATCAGGAATAGGACACTCAAAAGAACAATTTATGTTAGATAAGTGCTTTCCAGGGCTTAACTCTGCAGAGTATTACTGCATATGACTTTGATATGGGAGGTTTGCTCTTAGGGCAGAGGAATGAAAGAAAGAAGCAAAGGAAAGTGATCGATTGTTTACACTTGTGTTCATAAATATTCTGTTTTTCTTCTTTCTATCCTAATATCAGAAGAGCTATACAGCATTCAAGCTCTTGAGGTTACAAGAGTCTTTCCTTTGACTGTGTAAACAGTTCTGAGACCTGAGACCTGAATTATCTGACGGTCCCCTTTGGAGATCTGAGGGTGGTGGTAGGAAAAACACTAGTGAAATAAGTTACAGTTCTCCAGAAGCATAGTCAAATGTGAGTTCATTGCACATGCAGTCGGTTGTTTAGCCAGATAGATGTGATGTGTTGAATCGTGACCCTTCCAAAAGACGCACCGAAGCTTGGCCCCTACTGTCTGTGTGTGTGACCCCGTTTGGAAATAGAGCCTTTTCAGATACAATCAGGTTCATATGCTGGGCTGCAGCATGACTGGTATCTTGATAAGAAGAGGAGACTTGGAGCAGACACACAGGGAGGATGCCGTGTGACAACAGAGGCAAGAGACTGACTGATACAGGTGCAAGGCGAGGAGTACTGAGGAGCTGTGGGTGCCGTGAGAAGCCAGGAAGAGGAAGGAGCAGTTCTCTGTGGGCTTCAGAGGGCGCAGGGCTGTGCTGACTTCTTGTTGTCAGACTCAGAACTACATGACAATCCGTGTTTGTCAATTTAAGTCATCCAGTTTGTGGTACTTGGAACAGTATTTGGACTGGGAAACTAGTACAATACCTGCCCTACAAAAGACAGGTCATGCCACAATGCCTTGAATCAGCTGATTTCCCATAGAAATAAGAATTACCATTAGAGAGTATACTCTGTTACCAGCAGTCTCATTCTCTAGAAGAATAACTGCCCATACCCCATAGCGTTTTTAGTCACCCAACAATGGTTGGTGGTGCCCATCTATGCCAAATAACGACGTGTTTTCTAACATGCATATCACAAAGGACTTGTTTTTATATTTCTTGAGATCTTTAGGAACGGAATGCTGCAGAACAGTGGAGAAACTGTGGGATTATGTTGAAACTATGAGAAAGGCTGTCCTGGGCACAGGAAGCAGAGGAGGCTCCTTTCTTTCGAATCAAGGGTGGGGATGCGATTTGTGTCTCACTGGGAAGTGGATGGATTGGATGAGTGGACAGTGTCACTTGACTGTAAGAAGTAGGGGACTGAATATGCTCGATGGTACAGCGTCAGTAGGAATCCTCGTGGGCAGAATTGCTGCATTTGCATATTCAGTTAGTAGGCAAGGTGCCCTCCCAAACACAGCACATCCTGAAGGAGCAAGTAATCAAATTTCACAGCCCCTCAAGCTATGTGGAGTTAGTCTTTGGGATTGGACAGTTGAGAGCAGCCCGCTGGGCCTCTGGCGTGTGATTATGCTGATGCAGGCATTTGATCGTGGTCTGTGAGGATGGTGTGGGATGAGGGGCGTCGGTTTGGGGGCTGAGAGAGCCTAGCAGTGGCCAGCACCAGCACTGCCACACTGCTCTACAGTTAGCTGACCTTCTTATGGGCATTCCAGGAGGAATTTAGAAATGGGATCCTGGAAGCTGTGATGGGATGAAACACATCAGAAAGTGGCACAGTGTTGCTGTATTGGATCATGAGTGTTTGAGATTCTCAGTAACCAAGAAAACAGGATTCAGAGCATGATATTAGAGCCACTGTGACTCTGGCTCAGTCGCAATACACGGCCCCATTCGATTTCCTTTTCTGTACTAAGGCCTTATGAGGATCAAATGAAATGATATATGTGAAATTTCTGTACTTTGTAAATGTTATGTTGTGCTAAGCACAGGAGACGACAAGAATGCCTGTCTTTGAACACTCAAGGCCCGAGAGTCCTTGGTCAGTGAAGACCTCTCCTTGTCCACCTTTTGCCAGGCTAGCTCAGTTCATACCCCTGTCTATCCCTCAATATCAGCATAGTCTTTATCACATTGTGTTTGCTGGATTCGCCCATGGAATGGACAATCCCTTGCTGTGAGAGCTAGAGTCTTTAATTTCTGTGTGCTTAGACCCTGGGCCGCCTGGTCTACATCATACTTTGCACCAGGCACAAAATAGCTGTGTGTCGGATGAGTGAAAGAATGGAGCCCGGGATTGCCTCAGGCACCTAGAATCGAAGGTGAACCGAAATATGACCCCTGTTATGGTTTCTATTTAGACGTTCCCCTAAACCTCACGTGCTCACAAGTGGGGCTGTTGGTGGGTGATTGGATCATGTGGGCGTGATACTCAGCAGTGGGTTAGTCCATTGATGAGTTTGTAGCTAAGTGTGGTGCCGGGAGTTGGAGCTTGGTCCATGGAGGTCTGGCAGGGCGGATCTCCTCCCAGGCTCCTCCTTTGACTCTGTCTCTGCTTCCTGTCTGTCATGCCATGAGCAGCTCTCCACCTTACCCCTCTGCCACACCATTCTGCCTTGGGGCCAAAATAAACCTCTCCTCTTTTAATGTGCAGGCCTCGGGCATTGTATTTTAGCAGCAAAGAAAGTAACTAAGACAGTCCCTTCCCTTGTAGAACTTCGGTGAATAACTTCTGATTTGTCTTGTGATTGTTGCTTTGAGCCCAGATCAGTTTTCATCATTGGAGTAGTATCTGGTAGCCTGCTTGGGAGGAATTAAACTAAGCAGTCCCTCCTGTCCTGAAGTAGCTAATTTACATACCCAATTACTGAGCTCAAAATTCCACAATATATGCATTCCTTTAGACTAGGCAATCAGAAAAAAGAACTCAGCAAAGGGGAAAGTACTTTAAGAAGTCTTTAGCCATTTATTATCTGCTGTGTGTGAATTAGTTCAGCAGCTCTTTTCCCAAATGACAAGGAAGGAGAAGGTTTTATTGGAAGAGAGGAGGGTATACCCAGTCTTCAGTGGTTACCTTGATTTCTTACGCTATTGTTCCAGTGCACCAATTTGTACTTCCTCCCCACTCAGTCTCTCTCTCCCTCTCTTTCTGTCTCTCTGTCTCTCTCTTTCACACACACACACACACACACACACACACACACACACACACACGGAGTCCCTGGCAGGAGACCAGGGGCTGAACATGGAGCACCAGATAGACAAATGTTCCGGGTCTCTTGCTTTGCAGATGGCTCTGTGGGGACTTGTGCACTGCCAAAACTCCTTGATTCCCAAGCTGTACTCAGTGAGCCCTGGAGCTCTGGTGGGGGTGTTAAAGGAGACCCTGGTGCCTTCCTTCTAGAAGCCACAAGCAGGGGCAGAGCATCCCCAGGGGCGGAGCATCCCCAGGGCAGAGCATCCCCAGGGGACAAAGCTCTGAGAGTTTCATCGCCCGCCATGCTCCTGAGCTGCTGAAGTAAACAAAGGCAGCTGCCTCCATAGCCATCCTGGAAACCTTACAAAAGGAAGAATTTCTGAGTAAGAGTGGGCAAGCAGAAAGAGAAAATATATCATTTCCAGGCAGTAAGGTGAGAAGGGCTCTGTTTCCTCCTCTTGTTGACATCTCTGGGAGTTAACTGAGGTCCACAAAAAAGTGTTTTGCTTTTATCAATCTGTTATGAACGAGGCATGTTGGTGAATCTCCGTATGCTTTTACATTGCATCAAACCCTACGAATTCACTTCTCACGTTGCCCTGATTCCCTCAGAAAGGACAGGCAAGTAGACTGCTCCCTGGAGCTTTCCTTTGCTGGCCAACCCGCAGGACGTGCTGCAGGGAGCCTGGTGTGACACAGCGCTGCTCAGCTCTGGCTGCCAGCCCCCATGCACCTCTCTGGCTAATACTCATTTCTCCCTTCAAAAAAGGAAATTGCCAGCATTCTCAATGCTGGAGGATGCATTCTGTTAATAAACGGCATTCTTTTATTCTTGAGTTTCAAGTAAACTAGCATTTACTTAGTGGGTACCAGATACCAAGTTTTGACTTTTGATGTCATTGAATCTTCACAGCAGCACTGTTATTTTTCATGTTGCCCTAATGTCACAAAGTGCATTATTGGAACCCAGGTGTGTCTGACTCATAAGAAAGATTGCTGTTTATTTCTAACAACCCATATCGCTTTAATGAGTCTGGGACACCTGTTTACTCAGGGGATGCTGTAGAGTTTCTTTATAAATTTGGGAACAAATGCGCATTGTTCCACTGAGCTAATGAGTGGAACACATGACTGCTTTAGTTTTCCATCTTGGGCGTAGTTGCTCAAAATTAGTATTTGACTGGTTCCACAGCCAACTTAAAAGATAGAGATATTTTCTTTATACATTTCGTTTTACTTTTTTTCTTCTGCTTCCGGTGATATCAAGCAGAGAAGAAGACACTAGTCTTATTTTGCCCTAGTTTAGGTGAGAAACTGAATATGAGGTGAAGAAAGGCAGGTGATTAACAGTACATATGAAGCACCTATCGGGTACAATGAGTGCTGGATTTTTCTCTTTGATGGCTCTTTTCGAACTGTCCCACCGTTTCCTCAGACTTGCCCTTAAAGACATTAAATGGCTGTTGCCCTTCTTTTGAAGTTGTTGTGTTCATTGTGAGATGATTGTAGTCAGAATAACCATGACAACATGTGAATGAGCAGATCTAGTGAAAGCAAAGGAGGCAGTGCCAGTGATTAGGCAAATCGGGTTTTAAAATAAGTCTTTGGGTTTTTTTTTTATTGCTGTTGTTATTGTTTTGGTTTTTGAGACAAGGTCTCACTGTGTAGCCCAAACTGGCCTCAAACTCACAGTTCTCCTGCCTCAGCCACACGAGTGCTGGGATTACAGGTGTGTACAGTGCCGAGCTAAGAAATCATTGTTTTGTACACCAATAAGTTATATTCTTCTATATCTTGTCACTTCCTGCTGAAGTTCAGCTGTGGTTTGTGCCCTGAGGGCTCATGTGGAGTCTTGTGGTGGTGTAGAGGTGGCGGATCTATAGGAGGTGGCACCTGGAGGAAGGCGTTAGGTCACAGGTTGCCCTTAGAGTGATGAGTGTTGGTCTCAGGGAGTGAGCTGGTTCCTGTGATGGTTTACACTGAGGAGAGCAAGACCAGTCCCTCCCAGGTCTCTGGCTTCCTGTCTTGCCATGTGGTCTCTTCTGCATTGCACCCCTTTTCCTTCCACTTCTCTGCCATGGTGTGCTGCAACCAAGGGGCTCTCTTCAGAGAGGGAAACAGATGGTGCTGGATTTTGGACTGTCAACCTCCAAAACCTCAAGCTAAATTTCTTCATTTTCTTTATTAAATACCCAGCCCCAGGTATTTTGTTATAGCAATGGAAAATGGACTTATGCACTTCCCTGCTTTCAACCCACCTCAGAATAAACCCAAGGCCCTTTCCATGGCCCTCAGACCTCAGATGGTCCAGAAATACCCACTTCCTTGACACTCCACCCTTGACTCTGCTTAGCCACCTGGCCTCCCTGCCATTGTCCATCTGAGGGCCTGTGCTCTAGCTGTTCTGTGTCTAGAAGGCTCTGTGCCCCTGGGCAGCAGGATGACTTCTGCCCTGGCCTTGATGGGCTTCTATGCAAGTGTCATATGCTCTGACTGTCCTCCCTTGAATGTTCTTTCTAGAACAGCATCACCTCCACATGCTGTACCCCGCACCATCCAGTGAGGCAGCTATTAGCCATGTGTGGTCATCTCCATTTAAATCATCCTGTTTTGGTGGACAGCACAGATGGGGGACATTTCCATTGTCACTGAATGTTAGACAGACCTGCTGTAGCCTGCTATCTGCCTTATTTTTATTTGTAGCACTCACCACTCCATGTAGTTCTCTCTCTAGTTTATTATCTGTCTTGCCTCTAGAAAGAAATCTCTGTATAATCTGGGATTTTGTGTGTTTTGTTCAGTCTCTGCTTTTCATCTCTCAGAGGAGTGCCTGGCTTGTTGTAAATGCTTACCAGGTGCTTGCTGAGTAAATGATTTGGGGCCCTCTTGTGGGCCTTCTCTTAATCCAGGGGAGATGAGCCAAACTGTTGAGTAAAGTCTGTCTTCTCCTGTGCTTCCCAGGTCCAAGGCTTTTCCTGAGGCCACTTCCTGCAGGCAACACAGTTTCTGGTTTTGTGTCTCTTTGAGTTTCTCTCACACAATTCCTAAGTCCCAGTGAAAGAGGAACTGTTGACTACATGCACTTTGAGGGGCTGTTACCACATGCACAAGGGGTTCCTTTCAAACCTGCTGTGGATCTGTTTAAAGCATGGAACCATCTGCCAGAATGTCATTGGCCACTTAATGGGAAAGAATTTCTTGTTGCTGTTTAAGAATAGAAATTGCATATGGCACTTTTGGAGCTGATTGTGCTTCTCAACGCAGACCGTTTGGGTGCTCCTCAGGCACCTGGTTTCCCCAAAGGGTGCTAGGGCCCCATATGACTTGGGGGTGGGATTTCAGCAGCACTTCACTTTTCCTAGGCTCAACAGCTGAGTCTGCTTGCCCAGGCTTCCCACAGAGATGCTCTGTGTACCAGAGGAGGGCCCAGGTCTCCAGAAGGGTGCAGAGAAGAAGCTGTATTGGCCAGCTTTCTCTTGCTGGCACAAAATACCTGATGTACACAACTTACGGAGAAAAGATTTTATTTTGGCTTTTGGTTTCAGAGGTCTCAGTCCATGGTCAGCTCTCTCTGAGGCAGTACCATCCTGGCAGAAAGGAGTGGGGAAGGAAGGCTGCTCACTTCATGACAGCCAAGAAGCAGTCAGATGGAAAGAGCCAGAGAAGAAAAGGCTGGGGACCAGATATAATCCTCAAGATCGTACCCCCATGGCGCACCCAGACACAACCACAAGGGTGCTTTTCTAATCTACTAGGCATCTCTGAAGTCAGTTGAATTGATAATTGAGACCCGCTGTCACAGAATTTAAATGATGATTAGCAGCACAGTTCAGAGCCTTCCATTTCTCAAGCTAGTCCATCCACTCCGTGTGGCTCATCTGCTCTGTGATGGGAATTCAGTGAGTTGTTCCCCACAGCCGCTGACATAGCACACCGTGACCCACCCACTGGGCCCGGCACAACTAAAGCTTGTGGCCAGAATGCACATTCTGGTTCTGAAAATCAATTAAATGGATAATGTGTCTAGTTCTAGAATTAATCTGTAAACTTAGTGCAATTGTAATGAAAATTTCCTTTGAAAAAATGGCTAAGCAAGTCTACATTTTGGATGAGAATGTAGATGAGAGTAATCAATAAATATTTGGAAAGGATGAGCCATGAAGTGTAAATGCACTGGTAGATAATAAAACATATGACAAACTGATAACAATTAAAACTAGAAAATGGTTATGAGAGCAATAATAGATAATAGTTGATAGTAGGAGAATATAAAACTGAAGAGATATTAAGACATGTTGAAATTTTGTCTCATAGAAAGGAGCATTGTAATAACTATTAAAGTAATTGGTTATTCATTTTTAAAAATCCTTTCCTCATACAATATAACAAAGTTTAATAAGCATTAAACAATGAAACTAAAATTAATGAGGACAAATATAGATGAATATTTTAGAAGTTCAGGAGAGCCTTCATAGACTCATTCCAAGGCAGATAACATGAACAAACATGTTTAAAAAGGCTACATGAAAATAGTTTACTAATTGGTCATGGCAAAGTCCTACCATGCAGAAGTCCATCTGAGAAAAATATATACAACAATGCACAAAGAGTTTATTTCCTGGCTATATAAAGAGCCCTTCAAATTCAATAATAAAAATAATCTTATATTAGTTTCCTGTGGCTGCCACAAACTGAGTGACTGCAAATAGAGAAATTTATTTTCTCACATTTCTGCAGGCCAGAATTCCAAAAGCCAGATGTTAGCTGAGGCACACTTTCTTCAAGGTAGATAATCCCTCCTCATTTCTTCCAGCTTGGGCGACTTGAGGAATTCCTTGGCTTTTGCCTGTGGAGCTCTGACTTCTGCCTCCATCTTCATGTGGCTTCCTTGGTGTCTCTATTGTCTTCCTCTGTCTTTATAAGGATGCCTGTCATTTGACTTAGGGCCCATCTGGATAGATAATTTATCTCAAAATCAATATAATTACCTTTTCCCAAATAAAGTAATATTCACAGACTCTGGAGATCACTATAAAGCCACTGTAAAACTCAATACAAAATGGGCAAAGGATAAAAGATTTTCCTAGGAAAAAAGTTCAATTTTACCAGTAATCAAATGCAACTTAGAATGACAAAACACCATTTTTCATTAATCTCAACTGCTAATTTCCAGTAGAGGTAATTACACAAGGAAGCAGGGCCCTCACACATGCTTCTAGAAGTTATAAATTGGCACAAATTTTCTGAAGGACAATATGATTTTATAAAATCATCAAAACTAAGTTTTTCTTCTGACCTCAGGAATTTTCAATACATGAATTAATAATAATAAAATAAACCTAAAGCTCACAATACAAGATAGGTTAAATGAATTATGGCATACTATAAGTAAAAAAATAGATAAATCATTTAAAAGTATGAGAAACTTTTCAGTATTAAAGCAGGTTTTGAAAGTGGCAACCTCTGGGTCAAGATGGTAAATTAGGCACATACTAAATCTGCTCTCCCCAACCCTACTGCATAGTCTACATGCCTGGATGATATTTCACAATACCTTCTAGGTAATACATAGCTAGCCTCAAAATGAGAAAATGGGAAAAAGGAAATCTTGGGCTCTAGAAATGGAAGGGGAAGACATAGTTAGTAATGTGTAGAAGCTGAAAGTGTGTTTTCCAAGTTATGGCTAGTATGTGGTCAGTAGGCAAGCTGGGAGCCAGCAGTGCACTGCCCATTCCCTCCTGGGAGAAGGGACAGTCCCCAGTGTCCACCACAGACAGAGGTGGAAAAATGTCATCCACCTGGGAAGGAAACCCTAAGCCTTCAAGCTTTTCTGCACCATCTGGAAAACTCAGAACTGAGCTGCTGGTAGACAAACTAGCTCAGCAGTTGGTTGACCCTGTGGGAGGCCTATCAGGGGCAAACTCAAAACCTTATAGGAAAAGCAAACGACAACAAAAATCCTACAGGAAAGTGAACTAGTCAGCTGTCTTGTCACTGAGCATAATAACTGACACCTACAATTTAAAGGAGGAGAGACTTAATTTGGCTCATGGTTTCAGAGGATACAGTCTCTGGTCAGCTGGCTCTAAATTGTTGTAGTCACTTTCCTGTTACAAAGGCAAAATACCTAAGATCCACAGCTTAAATGAAGAGAGGTTTGTTTTAGCTCAGCTACAGTAGGTTCAGTCCATGGTTAGCTGGCTACAAGGCAGAAACCACATGGTGAGAGAGCCATGGAAGAAAACTGCTTATGTCATGGTGCCTGGGAAGCAGAGAGAGAAGGGCAGAGACAGACACAAGAACATACCCTTGCTGGTCACACCCCACTGGTTCCCACCTCTGAATAGTACATTCAACTACTGAATTCATCAATGGGTGAATCCATGATGAGTATAATGCCCCCACGATCCAGTCACCTTTCACACAACAACACTTGGGAAGGACATTTTAAATCCAAACCATACCAGAAGTATTAGTTCTGGTTATTAAGAGTGGCCATCCCTGGGTAGTAGAAATACATATCATTTTTATTTTTTATTGTGACTTCCTGAATTTTTAAATTATTTTTTCCCAGTATTTTAATCGTGATAAAAATGAAACATAATACAAAATTTACAACTTAATCATTTTTACATGTACAGTCAGGGGTATTAAATACATTTGTAATGTTGGGCACCCATCATCATCTCTGCCCATTCCTCCTTTTCTCTGCCTCCTGGCAACTTTATTTGTCTCTGTCCTTTTGACTACTCTAAACGTCTCATGTAAACAGAATCATAGGGTATTTGTCTCCTTGTACTGTACTGTTCACATGGCAAAATCTTTATAGAGTTCATTCAAGTTACAGCATGTGTCAGAACTTTCTTCATTTGTCAGGCCAAATAATACTTCACTGTATGTGCATATCACACTTTGCTCACCCATTATTATCAGTCAATGGATACTTGGGCTGCTTCTATGTTTTAGTTACTGTAAATAAAGCTACTGTTCACATGGGTTTACAAATATCTCTTTGAGGTCTTGCTTTTAACTGCTTTGTGTATAGACCAAGAAGTGGAATTGCTAGATTGTATGGTAATTTTATTTTTTAGGAACCACCGTATTGTATTCCAGAATGGATACAGCATTTTATATGTTCTCATGGACTGTGCGGAAGGGTTCCAATTTCTTCCTCATCTTTCATCCAAGATTATCACTATTATTTTATATTACTATTACTACTGTTACATATTATGTACTATTGTTATATATTTATAGTGGCTATCCTGATGGGTGTGTAAGTTGGTCCAGGTGTTTCTTTTTGGTGCTGGAGATTGAACTCAGGGCCTTGTGCTTGCAAGGCAAGTCCAAGTGTTTCTTAATTAAGCACATTGTAGTTTTGTAACATGAAAGAAAATCAGTGTATTAAATTGAATCCAGATACTTCTCCAAAGGAAGACACTGCCCACTTTGACTCACTGGAGAATATTCTATCAGGAGATCTAAGGCCTTCAGCAAAGTTCATATGTGTAAAAAGTTTGTAATTTGGATAAGGGCCTTTTGATTTCACTAATCTGGGCTTTGTGGAGATTTGGACAGCTGCTAAGGTCAACTTTACCGTGGTGGAGGAGACCCATCCATTCTTCATAGAGCAAATTAGTTGTGTCAGAATTGCATTTCAAAATGTTAACATACCTCAAACTTTCCAGTCTCTTTGAATTTATTTAAAAATTTACAGATGTGCTAATACTGTCTATTTTGTGGTAGTTTTGTTAAAAAATCATAACCAATTACATTATGAAAAGTTAGTTTCTCCTTTTGATAGATTCGAAAGAAATGCTGCATTTTATTTTAAAAATATTATTTGAATGTAGATTTTCTGACTTTCATCCTACTCCCACAATTAATTCTAATTAGTGAGTTTTGTAGTATTTTAAAATGAAGACATTAAAATTTTCAAGGATTTTAGCGCTCATCTCAATAGTATAGTGTTTCCTCAGTGCATAATGCCGACTGTTCATTAGCGTCATGTCAAGGGTGGAAAATTCTGTTTGTGGGAAAGTTTGAGTAACAGATTTAAGCAAGATTCCTTACAACAGGTTTTCCATTGTGATTCTTCTATGTCAGGGCACGTGGAGTATGAACTAGAACCCTCCCAAATTTATTTGGCCCCAGGCCCTTACCTCCCCAAGCACTGTATGGCACATTCTAGGTTGCACGTTGGGGAACTGCTGATGCAGACCTCACGAAGAAAAGGGGAAGCAAAGAGTTGGCCTCCAGTTGGCGCTTACGACTTCGGTTAGTAACACTTCTCTACAGTGTTTTATTAGGTTTCTGTCTTCAGGGAGCTTTCATCCTAATAGGGAAGATCGTCCCATTTATCAATAACCGTAGTAATAGAAGATGTGTTAGAATGCTAGAAGGCAACCGACTCTGCTTGTCTGGGAAGATGAGATTCAGGTAAGCAGCAGTGAAAGGAAATCATTTCATGAGAGACGTGGCTTTCGATGTGCACCTTGAAGAAGGGGACTTACATGTAAGGGACTTTAGGGAGTTGGAGCGCAAGAGGGTTCCTTAAATGGTAAACATCTGATGTCAACGATTTGGCCAGGCTGGGGTGATACGTGGTTATCTATTTCCTCATCTCAGAAATGTGCTCAATGTGGAAAGTTCCATGGACGACCTCCCCCAGCCCCAAGGGAGGGACGGGAGTCCCGCGTAAGGCCAGCAGGCCCGAAGCGGGAGGAAGGCGTGCTGTCAGGGACGACACAACATGACAGGACATGTGGACGCACCGTCTAACCAGCCGGCAATTTCTCTTCAGAGCTGGACGTCCCCGTTAGATCCCAGCTCAGGAGGGGAAGGGGCTGTTAGTGTAATGAGCGCTCTGCCCGGTCCAGCGCGCTGAGTGTCAGCAAGCACTTTAGATGATGCTGCTGCTACTCGTGAGACCGTCTTCCACCACAGCTTTGCTGTTCGGATCTCAGTTTCCACAACGGACTCCCATGTTTACTTGAAGAGAGCACCAGTGTGGTGGTTCAATAGTTGGGCTCTGGAGTGGGGCTGGCTCAGTCTGAATTTCCATTGGTTTATAAAACGGGGTTTTAGTGTCACCTGCCCCATTTGACTGTTGTAAAGATTGTTGGGTGTTGTAAAGATTATATGTGTCTCAAGTGCTTAGCCCATGGCTGGCCCAGGAGTAGGGTAGCTACCGTTAGGATACTAGCGCACAGTGGCAGTGCAGCTGCATGATCCAGATACGAGAAAAATGGACTCTCTCAGTATCCAGCAGATATTAGCATGTTTTGGGAAGGTGGAGATATCCAACATCTTTGACGATGGTGATGAGGAATAAAGCAGAAGGAAAGACCGAGGATGTGTGCAGCGTCAGGAAACAGAAACGTCTGTGTGTGCACGTGTGGGTTGTGTGTGGAGGGCGCTCACGTAGGATAGTTTTGAAATAGTATGTCATGTTAGTGGGTACGTGCTGCTTGTCTGGACCATCAAAGAAGAAATAAAAAACTAAGACTGTTTTGCCAGAGTAACTCCTTGGTGTGTAGAACTTTCTGTACAGCCGCCATCTTGGGATAGTTTATCTGAACAAATAAGACCCATCTTGGAATTACTACTGCAGAGAGCCCATCACTGACAAAAGACGTCACAACAAGTTTATTTTGAATCTCGAAAGATAACTTAAAGAAGAGGTTGTAAAGTAATTTTAGTATAAGCAGATTTTAAAAACATTACCAGAATGAGTTGGAAGAAGACTTGTCGTTTACTACATCCCTGGCCAGAGCATTGCTCAGGTGAGGTCCAGGCCACAGGGTCCTACCTGTCCGGGCTTGTGTCCCAGCTCCTTCTCTGACCAGCTTTGGGACCTGTGCCTGGGAAATCCCTCTGAGCTGTACTGTTCTTGTCGTATGGTGGAGACTATCACATCTATTTTGCAGGCTTGCTGTTCAGACTAAGTAAAAGAATAGAGGGATGTACATAAAGTTCTTAGTGCAACGCCTGGTGTGCAGTAACCACTAAATCAAGCTGCTTGGTTTTATTTAGCTTTTCACTGAATTGGTGCCTAACATAGATGATGTAGGCACCAGTGATTTATTCCAGAAACAAAACAGTGTTATCTGCAAACTCTGATGGCGATGTGAGCAGCTAGTGTGGGGGCCCCACCTCCAGAGCCACAGCATTGGTTTGGGCAGGACCTTCTAACACAGATACCTATCTGCTGTTTTCCTGATAACTCCAGGGATGAGCCAAACTCTGCAGCTTCCCATTTGTCAGAGAGAGGTAGTAGGTGTAGAATATAGCTGTCTCCTGAATGGTCTGTCCCCTAGCCACACATCCTGAACATTCCCCAAGATCACTTTTTTTAATGATGGTACAAACTTACTTTTTTCTCTGAGTTTGTATTATTTTGAGAGTACTGTAGGCTCACATGCAGTTGTAAGAATTCAGAGAGATTCCATAGTCCTCAGCCAGTTTCTCCCAATAGCAACATCTACAAACATCTGATTTTATTTTATTTTATTTTATTATTTTGTGTGTGTGTGTGCTGGGGATCAAACTCAGGGCCTTACGCTTGTGAGGCAAGCAGTCTAACTGCTGAGCTAAATCCCCAGCCCCAAACATCTGATTTTAAACAGACTCTTTAAATAGGTATGCTGACTTGCCCTGACTTATGAACAAAAGTGAAATACCTTCTTTATTTTAGTGAAATAGCAAACTACAAGATCAAGTCTCTTCCCTTAAGGATCTAAAAAGTTAGCTGGAGCCTTGAGTTGGGGGAATGAGGAACCTTGTGTCAAATGGAAAACTTCTGTATGCACCTGCCTTATTTTGTGCTGGAATTAAAACTAAGATTTTTTTCTCCAGGAAGTATTTTCTTCCAAATGAAAATGTTTAAATGTGAAAGCCTTTTTTTACTTCTCATTGCTCAAGAGATTAAATTGCTTAGGAGTAAGAATGACTTTTTAGTTGTAACCATGATGCTCAGGACACCTTGCCCGTTGCCCATCACGACGGTGGCTTCCACACAAGGACCTTTTGGGAACGAAAGCTCCTTGGGGCCGGTGGCGACAGTGTTTGTGACTGAGGATAAAAGCAGAAAAGCCAAGTGTAGTCAGCGTATCAGTTGTGTATGGGAAGCAGCCAATGTGTTGTGTCCAATATGGTCAGCCATCTCATGGATAGGGAGCAGTGGGCTTGAAATGTTTTAATTTTGCTGTTATCTTCTGAAAACACATCTCCACCTCCAACATCATTTGTCATCGTTTTCCTCTCTGTCTTCTTCTCTTTTTTCCTGCCTCCTTCTTGAGTTTCTAGGGTCCCCATCCTCACGCTTTTTTCTCACCTCCTTTCCATCTTTTCTTTCTGTTCTCATGGATCTGCCCATCTCTCCTGGCCTCCCCTTTGCGTTCTTTCAGTTCTCCAATGAGAAAGACAAGGGAGAAGAAACAAAGGCGTCCTTAGTAAAGCATTTTGTCAAAAGCGTTGGAATCAGTCTTTAATTTTGAGTTGCCATCTTCCTAAACCCAGGCCTGTGTGCCAGCGGGGCACTCGTGACAACAATAACAACAACAGTGCACCCCCAGCCCCTCCAGCCATTGACCATGCATCACGGGA
This sequence comes from Hystrix cristata, assembly GCA_004026905.1. Classification (NCBI taxonomy): domain Eukaryota; kingdom Metazoa; phylum Chordata; class Mammalia; order Rodentia; family Hystricidae; genus Hystrix; species Hystrix cristata. The sequence continues at coordinate 43,662 of PVJO010010746.1, read as the reverse complement.
AGCCAGCTGGGCTGGGTATGTGTGCGGCGAGGCCAGGGAAAGCGCCTTCTGTGCCTTGGTCTGTGGGGCGGTGAAAAGAAACCAAGAGATAGATGGTGGAAAGACGTGGAAGGGAATAATGTGTATGTCCACCTCCTCTTCTTTTGCAGTTCCGTTTGAACCCTGTGTGGATGATGCTGTGAGTCGAGCCACCGAGCAGAGTCTGTGAAGAAGTCACACCTTCCACGTGGCCATCAGCTGAGATAAGATGGAAGAGGCTTACAAAGATAGGACTTCCCTGATGAAGGGTGCCAAGGACATCGCGAGAGAGGTTAAGAAGCAGACGGCGAAGAAGGTGAGCCAGGCAGTGGATCGTGCCCAGGACGAATACACCCAGAGGTCCTACACTCGGTTCCAAGACGAAGAGGAGGATGATGACTATTCCCCACCTGGAGAGACCTACGACGGGGAAGCCAATGAGGATGAAGGTTCCAGCGAAGCTACCGAGGGGCATGACGAGGAGGATGAGATCTACGAAGGGGAGTACCAGGGCATCCCCAGCATGAGCCAAGGGAAAGACAGCATCGTGGTGGCAGGGCAGCCTCAGGGGGCCGAGTACAAGGACCGGCGGGCATTGGAGTCCGAGAGGAGGGCCGACGAGGAGGAGCTGGCCCAACAGTACGAGCTGATCATCCAGGAGTGTGGCCACGGCCGCTTCCAGTGGGCCCTGTTCTTCGTGCTGGGCCTGGCTCTCATGGCGGACGGCGTGGAGGTGTTTGTGGTGGGCTTCGTGTTGCCCAGTGCGGAGACGGACCTCTGCATACCGAATTCAGGGTCCGGATGGCTAGGTGAGTGCCCCGTCACCGAGACTCACTCTGAAGCGGCTATTGTCAGCACGGGTATCACCACGTGCAAGAAATATTTCTTCTCTACAGTATTACATTTTCCAACAGAATTTTTATAATGAAAAATCTTAAAACATACAAAAGAGTCATAGCCACCATCTGGATCCTGTAATTAACATTTATTATGTTTTCTTTATCGTCTATCTGTCAAGTCACTTATTTTGATGCCTTTTGAATTAAGTTAGAGCAATATATTTTAAGTTACACTATTGGAAGTCATATACCACTTAATGACAGGATGTATTCTGAGATACGCGTTATTATGGGGTTTCATCTTTATGCAGAGATCATAGAGTTACACAAACATGGCTAAGAGATCACTAAGCAATATAATCTTATGGGACTGCTGATGTACATGTGGCCTGTCATTAACCGAAATGCTGTCACTGGCATGCTGGTAGATGGCATGACTAGATTTGCGTTGGTTTCTCCTTTATTAACTCCCGAAGACATGTCTTTACAGGAAATTTATTTGACATCTTTCTAAAACAGAGGTTAATTCTATAAAACTCTGACAAATGTGATTTTTAAATTGTGTGTGTAATACTATGGCTTCAGTATTTTTAAAACTCTGCTCAGTTTTAGTTTTCTTATAATCTATGTGAACATTAGCTTTTCTTTTAGCTTTATTCGTAGACTTTCCTCCAGGTGACTTCTTAGAAATATCTTTTTCAAGGTTTGTACCTTTGAGCCCCAGCTGCAAAAAGGTCAGTTCCCCATATGATTTCAAATCTATTTCAAGTTATATTAATGTTTAAATTATATATGCTGAAAATAATATGGCCTCTCTACAAAATATCCAGACAGCCAATTTGATTTCTGTGATAATGTTACCATCCACCCAAAGTTTGGGCCTGTCTGAGGGAAAATATGAAGGCCCAGGCATGTGCACATGGTGCCATGTCCCCAGCAGTTTGAGTCCCCTACAGACACTTGGTACACTAGTCAAGATGCTACTTAAACTCCTTTTCCAAACTCTCTCACGGTTAGGTGCATGTACAATCTTTATGTGTTCTGGAGTCTGTAAATGAAAGCAAAATTACTTAATATGTGTTTTTCCAAGAGACTTCTTTAAATCTTGAAAAACCAAAAGTACCCAATTCTTTGAGTGCAAACACAGTAACTTTATTAAGTAATGCCCTCACTGCTGATGCCAAGACATTTTCTCTGTGACTAAAATTAAATGTTGTTTCCTAACTTTCTGACAGTACGGGAGAGCAAATCATAAAGAGCAGAAGGATTTATACCATTTCATTTTCTCATCACTAGTTTCTTTCATATCACCCACTCCTAGAATCTGTTTCTTTGTGTTTCAGTGAAGGAAATGGATCCACGAGCGCAGCCTGTGAAGGGTGAGGGGTGGGAGTCAGGCATTATTTGGTCGATCATTTGTGTGTCCAGCCATCAAAACGCAGACCTCACTATGCTTCAGAAAGAGCTTGGTCGTTCATCGGTTCAGTAGATCTGTTCCATATCTAGCACTGTGTTTTGTTTTCATTTGTTTTCTTTTCTTTTGGCGAGCAAATATATCAGGATAAACCTGGGCATCCAAAATTTGTCAAGATTCTGCTAACAGAATGTATCAGTCTAGTGTTTCAAGAAGAAAGAGTCTTAGAAATATATTCACGCACATATTTAATAGTTGCAGTCTGAAGTTTAGAATAAGAGTTCCCTGCTGCAGAGTGGAAGTTTCTCTCACTCCGTCTGCAGAGCCCAGGGCCTTGGGCGCGTGACACACTCGCAGGTGGTGGTCGGAAGCGTAGATAACGATGCAGAACAGCGGAGGCCCAGATTTTTCATCTGTCTGTCTGTGTCGCCTGCTTTAGTGAATTAAAGATGTGTCCCCAGGAGTGCACAGTTCTGCTGCGAGTTGTGAGTCCGCTACAGAAGCATTTCGGTGGTTTCATAACTGTGTCCTCCAGACCTGCATTTTAATTATTTTGCCATTGTAATTTCACTCATAATTGCGTTCTAACGGGGTCTCTTTAGACAAGCATTTAAATTGTTTTGCCATTTTCATTTCATCAGATAATAGCTTTGTAATATAATTACCACACTAAGTCACAGCGATGAGATCACAATGCAGAGAAGAAAGACGTGTGGCCCATGTTTGGTGGCATTTTGTGGATACAGATTTGCAAAATAATTTGTCATTTGCTACTGAGCGTTGTGTCATTTTCCTCAGGAAGACCCCATTCGTGTTTTAATTACTTGGGAGATTGATCCCTCTTTGTGTTTGCTAGAAGGTTGACATAAAGACAGCCCAGGGCATTCCACGTGTACGTGTGTCTGTGTGGGCAATCTGTGTGTATACGCAACAGTGCTAACTAAGGTGGAAGAAGTCAGAGTAAATATTTAATAACCTAATAAGCTGCTTTAAGATGATACACGTCCTATTGCCGAAGTTTATTTATTAAACACTTACAGTATACAAAGCTTGCAGTGTTACCACAAGGAATAAAAGGACAGATAGGAATAAGATAGACAGGGTTTCACTATCCAAGAAAGTTACAGTCTAGAATCAAGAAATCAGAAATGTCTAACGATGAGAACAAGGAAGCAAATATTAGCAGTTAAAAGCAAAGTGTAGGAGTATTTCACCTTCAAATGCTCCCTATTCTTTGAGTAGCTGTCTACCACCTCTCTCTTCCCCCTTTTCACCATCTTCAAATAAATTGCCTTCTCTTAGTTAAAAAAAAAAAAAAAAAAACGAAGTGTAAGTAAAGAGACTTTAAGCAGGGAAAACTTGTTAATCGATAGGCCTCTGACGGAGGGAGGGAAGGATTGGATCTGGGAGCTGTTCTGGACGTAGCAAGGATTCGCTCATTGATTAGTTTTGAAGGGAGAGGGGACGATCAGTTAATGAAAGGAAATCAGCTCTTCAAATGAGGCAATGCAGAGTGCAGCTTGAAGTGGGAGGGAAGATGAGAAGCAGTTTTAGGAATTGTCACGTTGAGGTTGTGAGAGAGGGCTGAAGAGGATGGTAACGGCTGCTCCCGCTGGAGAGGAAGAGCCCAAAGCTTGGGAACCTTCTCGCTTAAGACGGTGGCACCTGCGACCGTAACCCTGATGTGGCTTCCTGATGCCACCCTTATGGAGCTGGCTGGCAGTCGAAGATGTCTCTTCCCAGGAGCAAAAGGAGCAACTGGCAGACAGGGCGGTCTGGGGGCCATGAGAGGGAGGAAGGGAGGAAGTCCCCCTCTCGGGCTGCAGGGTCTTACCGCAAAGATTCAGACAGATCTCTTATGTCTGGCAGTTAATGAATCGACTGCTGCAGATGACTCTTCCTGTAAGCCAGTGAGCGAGGCTGGTGTTTTAAAGTCTGTGTGTTGAGTGACGTGGCTCCCGGTCCGCTGGATTCCCCGCCACTGCAGCAGGCTCCCTCCTGTGGCGTAGCCCACAGCCATGCTCCAGGGTGCGCAGGGCGCCATGGCTGATGTGTTCCTGGCCAGGGCTCATTGGGTTGGAAGGTAGGAGGGCATGTGACCTTTTCAGGGTTAGCCTTGCCCTGGCTCCTGCCCACGAGAGCAGAGCAAGCGTCTTGCTTGTCATTTACATTTTTCTGTGCCTCAGTTCTCACCATTTTACATCAGAAATAAGAAAACCAGATTAGATTGGGAGGGTTGAGTATGGACATATGTCTACCTCTTAGCAAAGGGTGTAATATACAGCAAACACAAATAAGTCATAGCCATTATAATGATGACTGTAAGAGTGAGGGTCAGTTGGGAGGCCAATGCAATGGGCTGGGCAGAAAAAGGAATGGAATCCTGAACTAAAACAGTGGACTGTTTGAGAGAGGTGTTCAAATTGAGAGAGAAGTGGCAAATTGTGCTGAATGAAAGAGGTGATACCTCAGCAGTGGATGGCGACCTGCAAGAAGTTTGACACAGATAGCTAAGGTCAAAAACAGAGGAGGCCAAGCAGATAGGGAGGCTGACGAGTCCATCACGGAGGGATTGGTCTCACAGGCGGGAGAGACGTCAGGACCAGGACAGCTGTGGGATTCACAAAGGGAGGCTGAACCAGACAGAGAACACAGCCAAACAGGAGGCAGAAAATGACCGACTGAACAGTGTAGCAAGGGGTCAGAGAGGGATTTTGCCCCGAAATAACTAAGAGCCAGAAGTAAATTCTCCAGCATGAAAACACTTGAAAATTTTTTCAAGCCAGGCATGGCTGTAATTCCATCACCCATGGAGGCTGAGGCAAGAGGATCTCAAGTTCAAGTCTGGCCTGTGCAATTTAGTGACACTCTGCCTCAAAATTTAAAAAAAATGTAAAAAGTGTTGGGATGTAGCTCAGTGTGAAGGTCCTCGTACAATCCCAAGTGCTGAAAAAAAATTTTAATGCTTTTTAATGGATGCCCTTCTTTCCCCCCTTCAGAACCAGGGGACACTTCCAACATCCATCTTCATTTTCATCTGGACGCGCGCGCCCGTGGAGCCCTGTTTGGAGATGGGGGAGTGGGACGGTGGGGAGGGGCCCTCGGCATCTCCCCTCTGCCTCGCCGGAGCAGACTCACAGTCCTCTCCTCCCGTAGCACGACGGCAGCCACGACTCCTTGTCTGTGGCGCGGGAGGCCCCGCGTTGGGGGCAGCGGCATTTGCGGGTGGCCACGACAGGTGGCCGCAGCCGCTGGCTCTCTGAGACTGGGACGTCGAAGCCTCGTTCCCTGTCAGGGGCTCCGGCCCCGTCCCTGCTGTGGGCGCCTTCCTGACCCACTGTGATCCTAGAAATGAGGACTGTTGCGCCGGAGGGCTCAGGGCCTTGCCTGCCCGTGCGGACTCCAGACCACTCGATCTCACTCTTCATTCAGGCTTCTTTCTAGTTCCTGACGTTTTCATTTAAAGTCCTTTTGGTTGGGTTAACCTGTGGAAGAAGACGAGACTCTCACTTTTTGATGAAATTACAGCACTCTGGAATCTCAAGCGATGATTTAGACCAGCGATGGCGAACCTTTTAGAGACCGGGTGCCCAAACGGCGACCCAAAACCCACTTTTATCACCAAGTGCCAACACTGCAATTAAACTTGAATACTAGGGTCTTAGTTTAGAAAAACAGCTCACACATTAACATCTTTTGTCTTAAATCACACGCGTGCCACAGGGTTGCCACCACTGTAGACGTTCTGTTTTAGTTTGGGAACTCCATCAACGTAATCACATAGCACACTTAAACATTTCTCTCCCTTTTCTAAAAACCTAATAGAAGATAACACACAGATTTTTTTTTGTTAACTTTATTATAGGCAATTCACAGTGGCAACAGTCACAGCTGAGAAATTCGATTGCTTTGGAGAATTAATTTATAAAATCAACCCAGGGTGCAAAGTTATTTTAAAGAGACAGAGTAACAAACTTTTTTTTAAGAGAGGAAATGTAAGCCCAGGCAGAACAGGGCTGTGTTGGTCTCTTTGTTCACTCTTGTATCCTTGCCCAGATCCGTGTGTGGTACGTAAGAGGAACTTGATATCACAAATACACAAGTGAGGTCCCTGAAATCCTCAGCACTTTGAGACCTCATTAGAGGTATGAACACATCTAAAGCAGGAAGGTGTTATTCTGAATTAGAACGCATCAGTAATAGGAACCTTGAGGAAAAAGGCGTGGATGCAGAACGCGGCTTTTCCCCGGCAAGTACTGCTGTCCTTGGGGTGGCTTGATCTAAGGATGCGTCCTACCTGATTCCAGAGCTGTGTGTGCCCCTGCTGTAGGGAAAGATGCGGAAAGCATTCTTTTTTGGGGGGGGTGCTGGGGATCGAGCTCAGGGCTTTGTGCTTGCGAGTCAAGCACTCTAACCACTGAGCTAAATCCCCAGACCCCGCAGAAAGCATTCTTGGCCTGCAGTCTGAAGACATGAATCCTGCGGCTAAGCCCTCTCGTGCTAGTTCCATGCTACAAAGCAAGTGGAGGGTTTCAGACTCAATTTGTGTCTCATCCTGGTCACAACTTGCAGAGGCCTCTGGGATTCCTGAATAAGCACCCAATCTGCGGCACCCTGAAGCTTTTTTTTGCAGCATCTACAGTAAAGCTAGAGCTACAGCATTAGCTAGAGTTGATTGACTTACTGGGCAAAAATAGAGGTAGCCCCAGATCATTAATGCACTATGAAGTCTATTTGTTCATATGACTGCAATATCACTCGAGATTTTTTTCTTTTCTAGTAGCTCTTGAAAGTATAAAAATATTCATAAATAATTCTATAACATATATACATTTTTGATAATTTAGGATAAATTTTTGGATAGAAATGGAGGAGTGGTTCGATTTTACTTAATACTTTACTGTCAGCTGTATCGTATCAGACTGTTGGCATTCCTGTATCTTCCACTGACAAGTAGAATATTCATTCGACCAGTGTCTACTATGTGACAAGCACTGTTTAGACTCTAGAGATGTAATGGTAAATAAAACAGAAAATATCTCTGGTAGACTATGCATGTTTTTCAATCTCTCTTTCTGTAACTTTCACCTGGATGGTAGAATTCTTTGAAACATGCAGATTCTTCCTCCTCCTTCCCACCTTCATCTTTCCCTATGTCCTTTCCCTCCACCTTCTCCTCATCTTTTTCTTCTTCTCCTCCTCCCTCTCCTTCTCCTTCTTTCTTCCCCCCTCTCTCTCCCTCTCTTCCTCTGCCTCTGTGCCTCTCTCTCTCTCCATTTATTTGCCATTGGCCACTTATAGGAAGGATCGTTTCCTTGGGGGACAGAGTACAGACACGATCAGAACCATCCAACCGAAGTAGGTTTTATTCTGCATCTTTCCATATGTTCCCTTATTGCTTTTATGCACTAACTGAAGGAGAAATAGCCTGTTGGGGTTTAAGCTGCTGTATCTAGAGATGGCTGTGTCCGGTTATCAGAATATAATCAGCTTCCAGTTTCTGAGACACCCCCCAACCCCCACCACTGACCGTTGTTTGCCCCCAGAATGCGGGCTGTGCCGCCACCGCCGCCCTGTGCATTGAACCGGAGTGTGTTGAACTCCTGCCCAGCATTTCTGGGTAGACCAGCATGTCCGAACTGAAAGAGACTTTTTTTTTTTTTCTTTTTTAAGTTAGTCCAAAGTTTTGGCCATTCAGCATCCATTCAGCATCCACGTGCTCTGAATTTTAAGACCATAGCTTTGTACCCTAGAATTTTTCACCGCAGCTTTAGGATCAGCAGCTCTGACTCTTCCCCTGACGTCTTCGTCCTGGCGCCTGCCTCGGTGTCTTTGATGAGCGTTGATCTGTGCTGTGAATGTGCCCTCTGGCTCTGTTTAGCCTCTTGGTTGTCACATCGCTCTTAATTGGAATTCAAAGGTTATTAGTTTGTAGAGAACATCCTGTCTACCAACACTAGCAAAATCTTATTAGGATTCATTATTGCCTAATTGGAAAAAGAAATTCAATAGTTTATCACCACTGTAGTCCTGTTTCATTCTCCTGAGGGAGGAGAGATTTCCGACATCGAAGTGAAGCTGGACCACACAGCCCGAAAACTTCCCTCCATCCACACAGCAGGAAGTGAGCGGAGACTCCACGCTGCATTCCTGAAATCTGCCAATACACGGTGTACAGAAACTCACAGCAATCCTCCTGCCTCAGCCTCTGAAGTGCTGGGATTACAGGTGTGTGCCACCACGCCCATAGCTTGTGGTTATGGCAACCTGCTTAGCCATCCTGTTGCTAAAATTTGAATGTTTCTAGTTCTTTATTTATCATTTGCAAATAACCCTCCAGTTAACATTATTCTTAAAATGACTCATTTGTTTGAGCCACCATTCGCCATGTTTTTCCCAAAGTGGAACTGAGACAGTAATTATAAGTAAAAAATATTTAGTTTCTTTTTCAAGTTCCTTAATAAAAGTAATGTTGAAGGGGAAAAAAAAAAACCCATATGACAAGCATTAATATTGTTGGAAATGCCAGGTGGCACAGGGCCAAAAAGTGGGCAAGGCTAAGAAAAAGGCTTTTGAATATTCTCCAAATGTGGGGCCTTTTGGGCAAGTTTTTAAGGAAACAGATTGCAAAGATGATGAGAAGACAGTCAGATGATCAGACACAGAAAGAAGGTAAAGGGGTCTCATTTATACACTCACTCCAAACGGTGACATCACCCCACGCAAGATTAGACCCCCAAACTGAGCTCACTCCCCACCCCAGCTCTGGGCCGAGCTTCTCAGCAGCATCACTAATGACAGGAGGCACTTGGGCTGCATACTGCCACCTCACACATGACGGGATGGCCGGCGTCTGGCCTTGGCCACCAGATCTGAGCGGGACCTGCCAGCCGTTGCTTACAACAGGCCTCTCACTGTGCTCAGACAGAGCCCCTCAAACAGGAGCTTCTGAATGCGCCCCAGGGGACAACCCCAGGGCCAGACCCCCCCCCAGTGGTGGTATAACCACAACCCAGCCGGGACTGGAGGTTGGAGTGGGAGGAAAGGAAGAGTCCTCCCTACTGGCCCTGTGTCTTCTAAAATTGCAGTTTGAACACCAGGATCCTCTGCTAGTCTTGGCAAATATTTTGAGTCTTTTCCTAACCAATGTGTGCGAGCAAAGTGGCAGCTCAGTCACTACTGGGCTGCTCTGAGCCGCACATCATAGGGAGGAAGGCAATTTAATGCTCATACGAACATCCTCCATTCAAGAGAGAAAAATGGAAGGCACGTAAAGAGGAAAGACTTCCCCAGGGGTCTGGGCAGCAAGGGCAGAGTGGAATAAGAGCTTACCATTTCCAGTTTCTAGGCTGGGCTTTCCTTTTGAGAGCGCACACAGTGTGGACAGTGGTGAGGTCTGTACCATGTGAATGTACTTAGCATCCCTGAACTGTGTGCTTAAAAATGGTTAAGATGATAAATGTTGTTACATTTTACCACAAACGTGGGAGTCTTTCTCTGCATATTAGCAATAAGCAAATACTTCTAAATGGTAGAGTATTACTTATTTCTGCCCTTACATTTACCATTTTCACCATCACCAGAGCACGGAAACAGGCAAGTCGTAGCTGAGACACTGCTGAAAACCCTCAGAAATGCACATTCCACAGGCAGTGCGTGTCACAGGGTTGTCGTGGGCACTTGTGCAGGATACGACCCTACAAGACACCTGGCCAGGCTAGTGTGGGGTGGAATGTGGTGGGGCTTTCCACTCACAGAGCCATTCATCTTGATTTGGGGCTGTTTCTGCCCCCTGAAGGAAGGAATGACTGTTGCTTATTATTCTACCTTAAGCAAGCTCCTTTTCATAATCCATCCATTCAGATGAGCACTTTTCTCCAGTGATTCACATAGAGGTGCTTTCTGCACCAAGAGCCTCCATTAGCTGATGACTAGCTGGACATGGTGGAGAGCCCGAGGCCACACAAAGCCGATGGGAGGTGATAAACCATGGTCTTACCCTTCCGAGAACATATGGGTGGGTTGTAGCTCATGGTAGAGCAGGTGCTTAGCATTCTTGAGCCCCAAACAGATAAAATGATACATTTTAGGTTCCATAAAAGAAAAGGAAAAAGAAAAAACAATTAGAAGGAAGTCCTTTTGAGTCGACTGGGTGCTCCTAGTCCTGCCTTGGGATAGTCACCCATTTCCTGTGTTTGACCAAACATTGGAACTGATCATGAACCTCGAAGAGATAAAAATGAATTAAGACAGCAACTCTTCCCACCCTGTTTCTGGAAGTTTCACAGGAGTGAGGGATCCCCGTTCTTCATCAACAGCAGCTCTTCTCGGAGGATTCTTTGTGGCGGTTCCAGAGTCCTTCGGGACTAGGGAATGGCTGCGCTAACCTCTCCCGTGTGCACCTGACTGCTGGATTCCTGCAGACTTCCTGGGGAGTAGCTGAGCGTGGAGGGTGGGGCTTGAGCACGGATGAATGATCCACTGAAAACCAGAAGGGAGCAAATACACGAGCTAAGACATTCTGTAGGTAACTTCAGTCCATTCGGAATCAGATATATAAACATTAGATTTAAAAATAGGGCTTCCTTTATGTAACTTTTTGTTAATTGAGGTATTGGTTTTAGGTAAATAAACTTTACCCCTTCAAGAGTTAAGGCTCTTCTTGTTTCAACTTATTCTTTCAAATGAAAATCAAAGTGTTTTATATACTGTATATAAATTGTCATATCTAGTTTAAACCCATCCTGATGATCCAGGGTATCTATTTTTACTCTTCGTATAATACATTTTTTACCTATATTTACATGTATTTGTTTCTCTCGCTGCTGCCCTTTTAGCTGGCTCTAACTCATCCCTGATTTTTCTGTGCTGTGGATTAGGAAGCTGGATAACTAAACTCTTTAAGAATTATGTGCTGAAAATGAGCAAATAGCTGCAGGGTAATCACTTGGCTTTACAAGTGGTGCTTTGCGCCAGATATTTGGGACGTCCAGAAACCAAGTTGAAGCATCTGGCAGTGGGCCAAGGACACTGGAAATTTGGCTTTTGCTATGTGAACGCATATCATTTTTCTCTAATTGCAAGTAGCTCCCCATAAATAAAGCCAGGGCTCAACTCTGCACCAGCTAGAAAAGTCAAGTTACCGGCTTCAGTTATTTCCATGGGTTAGCGCAGGGTGTGAATAAATGATTTGAGACTTTAGAATTAATACAAAATAGATATAAGGCTTCAAGACTTTAGTCTTTGTGACACGGTCACTGGCTGTGACCTTCTTTCATCCTCTGGGTGCCCTCCTCCCGGGGACCTTGCGGTGGAGACCTTCGTCCCTGCGGCCTAATTGCGCTGCTGTTCCAGTATTCCCAAGGGGGAGCTGGAGGCCCAGGTCACGTCACTTCCTGGCCAGCTACACAGTCCAAAGTCAGGGGCGGTCACAGTTGCCAGATGAAATACAAGCTGCCCAGGTAGATTTGAATAAGAGTGGAAATGAGATCATTTTTAGAAAAATATGTGTGTCCTGTGTGGTATTTGGAGCACACTTACACTAAAAGATTATTGTCGTTTACCTGAGATTCAGATTTAACAGGGAAACCCTACTGCTAGTGATGGTGGTAATAGGAAAGCGATGAGACTGTGGAGTTTGTTTTCGGCTTTTTATGTGCCAGGCATCACTGTACAGGCACGTTCATCACCTCGTTTTATCCAAATCACATGCGCTCCCAGGCCTTTTGAGTCAGTGCCAAGGGAGGGTCCTGGGACAGTGCACGTGTCTTACAAGCCTCCCAAATGATTTTTATTCAGAGGAAAACTTCAGAACCCCATGACGTAGCATAACTGTCGGCACAGGGGGCCCAAGGATGTCGTTAGAGTGCAGGTCTCGCCGCTGCCGGCCTGGAGTGGGACCCACGATTCTCCTGCCAGCGGGCTCCTGCTGATGCAAAGCCTACAAGTGCGAACCTTGCCCCAAGGGACACTTTGACCTCACTTCCAGCCCTCCTCTTCCCAGGTCTCCTAGACGTCCCAGCCAAGAAGCTGTGGCATCCCAACGGCTGTGATAGTGAGGGCCGTGAATAACTCTGTGATTTGAAACAGTTGGCAGGTCCGGGGGTTGGGTTGGATAGCAATGTAAGTGGAATCATTTTCTCATTCTTCAGTGTATAGTATTATCTGTGTACAAAGGGTACTTTATGTGTAATTCTAGCAAAGATTTTTTTTCTCCCCAAATAAATGTCTTATCAGCAGATGAAGGATGCACTTTTTTCTCTGTACTAAGTGGACGTGGGCTATTTATGCTGCTCATTCTCCTACACAGTGGAGGGACTTCGCTGTCCCTGGCCACATTTATACCTACCAATCCCAGCTGGACTCCAGGTGCGCAGGGCACAGTGTGACCAGAGTCGTGGTGATAAAAGTAGTGTAGTGACTCTTTCAGTTTTCCCCGCCTACCTACATGAATTCAAGTGGCTTTTCTGCAAGTAGTTTAGTTTTCTCAGCAGAGTTAGGTCCGAAATATTAAAGGTACAACTGTGTCAAAAGAGCTGGTTAAGGGGCTGGGGATTTAGCTCAGTGGTTAGAGTGCTTGCCTTGCAAACAAAAGGTACTGAGTTCGATCCTCAGCACCAAAAAAAAAAAAAAAAAAAAACTGATCGAAAACTGAGCGTTAACTGTTTAGAGAAGTGATGGGAACCTTTTACAGACCCAGTGCCCGACTGCAATTAACACCTGAATATCGGGTGCTCAGCTGCTGGGGTGATTCGGCTCCCATGCCATAGGATCTCCTGGCTGGCTCAGAGGGACCAAAGGAAGTCTTGCTGTGGGAATCAGTTCAGCATAAACACACACCTAAAAGGAGGCAGACTGCACAGAGAGAGGCCAATGCCCATTGTTTAGTTAGTTGTTGTTAGGTTTGTGCCTAAATGTCCCCCCAAAGCCTCATGCAGTCATAGGTGAGGCTTTTTCAGAGGTGGCTGGATCTAGAGTGTATGATGCTGGGAGTAAGGGTGTGTGACCACTGAATCAATCCACTGATTGGTTTGGTGCTGCCCTAATCCTGGCAGCCTGGATAAGATGTAAAGGGCAGAAAGAAGCTGCTTAGGGCCCCTTGCTTACCTTGCTGCCTTCTGCCTGTCTGCCCTGCCACCCTGCCTTGGATCCAGCCGACTGTGGACTGAAACCGCTACAGACTGTGAGCCAAATAACCCTTTCCTCCCTTATCTTTGAGTGTTAGGTATTTTGTCTCAGCAGCAAGAGAAAAATAACTGAGACAGTTGTCTATTTATTTTTCTAGTTAACACTTGTGAGATGAGCAGAGGTTTGAGGAGAGATGTCTTCATGGAATGTAGCTTTTGCAATTTAGCAGTTTTCACACAAAAGGAACAGAGGCAGTGTCCACCCATGCATTCGTCATGTTCTTAGCAAGCCGTGCAAGACCCGCCACTCTGTTGTGTGACAAATTCAAAGATCAACGAGATACCAGTTCTATGCACAAGTTATCATCCAAGTGGTGCGAGTACCAGGGAATTGCGAGACTGGTTCTATTTGAGGGAGGAATGGATTGAAGAAGGGCTTCAGGAGATTGTGGTATTTGACCAGAGCTTTGAATTTTGGGTAGAATTTGGAGATGCAGAGAAAGGAATTGGGGTAGAGTGTTCCTGGGAGACAGAACAGACTGAGCAAAGATGCACATGCATGAAAATCTTGGATTGAAGATTGCAAACAGATTACAGTTCAATTTTGTTGAAGTAGTACATACATAAAGGCCTGCAGCCAAAAGGTGGGTTGGGACCTACATGGGCATGGAGAGCCTCAAGTGACTTTATTGTGATGCCAACCAGGGAGTGCTGATGTGTTACAGAGAACTCCTGACTGGGAGACTGCTGTGTGCAGAATGGGTAGAGAGGAGCGAGCTTCCATTGGAGTCACTGAAACACTTCTGAAATAGTCTGACCAGTACGCGTAGAGGGCCTCACCATTTGTCAGTGGATCCATAACAGTTGACAATGGGCAAGAACTGTAGAGGACTGTGAGGGTTGAACCCAAGTCACTTTAGTTAGAGATTAGGGTTGTAGAGTTGCAGGGAGAGTGGCCCTTGTGTAGGGTGGAAGGTGAATTCTGTCACTGGGCTGTGAGGGCAAGACCCGAATGTGTCTTACTCACAAGCTGTGCTTAACACAGCAGAGTCTGGGCAAGAAGTAGTGCTAGTAAATTTTTGTTGAGTCTGAGATGCCAGTCAGGCTCCTCAGAAGAAACCACCCAGGAAGACATTTGAAGTGGGCACTGGGCTTGATGGGGGAAACTAGCCCTAGAGATGAATGATTGAGAGATCTCAGGGTAGAGGTGCAACAGAGCCTGTGGGGGTGGCGGCATACTGACAGGCAGAGAGCAGAGGAAGACCCGGGATAGAGCTAGATCTTTAGCGGATGCCTTAGTGGGTAAGAGGTGGAAGCCCTCAACTGAATGGGTTTTAGCCACTAAAGGTCACGAGGAGAAGGTGTTAGAGGAAGGAGAAGGTGATCTTAACTGATGAGCTCTTGCAGGACGTGACTGAGAGAAGGGCTGTGGCAGGGGCAGTAGGAAGACTATTCCAGGAGAGCAAAAGACATACATTAGATGTACTGCTAAATTTAGTTTGAATGTATATTTTTAAGGCAAAGGAAACAAATCTGTGTTTAAAAATTGATTATAAAGTACTTTGGTCGTATATATTTGCTTTAGATAATACTTCTAATAATATGATTATACCATAGACTAGAGCAGCTGAAAAAATATTAGTCATCTTCTACAACAGAAAATTTGTATATTCATAGCCATTATCTTGTGCTTCTGCGTCACAATATGCCATTAATCACATCTGGAATATACATAGGAGACGAACTGGCAGTGCAAGAGGGGATTGGGTCTGTTTGCTGCTTCTATCTCATTTTATTTATTTTTCTAAATTGGAAAGCTGTATCAGTTTAACTGAAATGAAATGAACTCTGCTGAAATGTTAACATTGAGGTAGTCAGAAAGTAATTATGAAGAGGTACAATTTACGTGGAGGGAGAGGGAATTGCCTGTTGATGGCTCATTCCGTTGGTCTGAACTGACTCAAGTCAGAGGACCCTCTAGCCCCCACACTAGCTCCTTGTACTAGGTTTGGATTTGGTCTGTTCTTGTTTTTCTAGCTACTAGAAGGAAGAAAATTACAAAGATCAGAGTGAAAATTAATGAAATTGAAGCTAAAAAAATACAATGACTTGAGGAATCAATGACTCGAATCTCTGGTTCTGAGAAATAATAGATGAAATAGACAACCAGCCCCTGGCCAATCTTATCCAAAAAGGAAAGAAAAGCTCCAAATTGGTGCAATTAGAAGTAAAAAGGGCAAAGTGACAAAGGACACCGCTGAAATCCAGAAGATTTATAGTAACTACTTTGAAAACCTGTCCTCCAAAAAATTAGAGAATCCAGAAGAAATGGATAGATTCCTATAAACATATAAATGACCAAAACTGAATTAAGAAGATATAAAAACTCGAACAGTCCAATAACAGGCAGTGACATTGAGGCAGTAATAAAAAACCTGTCAACTAAGTAAAGCCCAGAACATGATAGATTCATCAAAGCATTCTACAAGAATTTCAGGGACGATCTAACAAAAATGCTCCTCAAATTCTTCAATTAAATTGAAAGGGAATGAGTATTTTCAAACTTAATCCTGAATGCTAGCATTACCTTCATTCCAAAACCAGACAAGGACTCAGCTAAAGAAGAGAACTATAGACCGATCTCTTTAATGAACATAGATGCAAAAATCCTCAACAAGAAACTGGCAGAAAGATTGCAGCAAATCACTTAAAAATCATACAGCAGGACCAAGAAGAATTCACCCCAGGGGTGAAGTGTGGTTCATCCTGTGCAAAGCAATAAATGTAATACATCACATAAAAAGAAGCAAGGATAAAAATTACATGATCATCTCAATAGATGCAAAGAAACCTTTGACAAAATTCAACAACCATTCGTAATAAAAAACCGAAAAAAAATAGATATAGAAAGACCTTATCTCAATCTGAAAAAAGGCATTTTTGACAAAGGTATAGCCAACATTATATTAAATGTGGAAAAACTGAAAACATTTCCTCTAAAATCAGGAATAAGACAGGGATATCCAATCTATCACCACTCCTTTTCAGTTTAGTACTCAAACTTCAGCCAGAGCAATCAGGCAAGAAAAAGGAACAAAAGGGATAGGTATAGGAAAGGAAGAAGTCAGATTATCCTCATTCACAGATGACATGTTCCCTTACATAGAAGACCCAAAAACTTCCATCAAAAGACTCCTAGAACTAAGAAATTCAGCAAGGTACTAGGATACAAAATCAACACACACAAAAAATCACTAGGAAAAAAAATCAGCAGTATTCCTGTACCCCAATAATGAATCCACTGAGAAAGAAATTAGGAAGACAATACTATTCACAATAGCTTCAAGAAAAATTGAATACTTAGGAATTAATCTAACAAAGAAGGTAAATGACCTCTCTAGTTAAACCTATAGTACTCTGAAAAAGGAAATTGAAGAGGCCATCAGAAATATATTCCCTGTTCCTGGATAGGTAGAACCAATATTGTCAAGATCGCCATAATATCAAAACTGATACATAGATTTAATGCAATTCCAATCAAAATACCAATAACATTCCTCACTGAACTAGAAAAGGCAATCCTAAATTCATATGGAACCAAAATAGACCCAAAATGACAAAGTCAATTCTGGGCAGCAAGAGCAAAGTAAGAGCCATCACAGTCTTGAATTGCAAGTTATATTACAAAGCTGATAAAAACAGCAGAGTACTGGCACAAACACAGACATGTGAATCAGTGGAAGTGAACAGAGGATACAGAAACAACCCCAGGCACATTCAGCTATCTGATCTTTGACAGAGGTGCCAAAAAACATACACTGACTAAAAGCCTCTTCAACAAATGGTGCTGGGAAAACTGGCTACCCACATGGAGAAGATTGAATCTAGACCCATATCTCTCACCATGTACTAAAATAAAATGGATCAAGGATATAAAAAAAAATTAAAACAAATTTAAAACAAAAACATGTAATATGCTGGAAAAGAAAGGTAAACTCTTGAAGACATAGGCAAGGACTTTCTTAACAGAACTCAAATTGCAGAAAAAATAACATCAAGAATCTGTAGATGGGATTATAGCAAATTTAAAATCTTCAGCACAATACAGGAAACAGCCAACAAAGTGAAGAGACAACCTACACAATGGGAAAAAATTTTGCCAGCTATTTCTCAGAAAGAGGACTAATACCTAAAATATATAAAGAACTCAAAAAATAAGAACCCCCCCAAAGTGAAAGATCCAGTCAAACAATGGGCCACTGAAATGAATAGACATTTCTCAGAAGTACAGATGATCAATAAATACATGGAAAAATGTTCAGCATCACTGGCCATTAAAGAAATGCAAATTAAAACAACACTGAGATTCCATCTTACCCCAGAAAGAGTGGGCATCATCAAGAAATCAAATAATAAATGCTGGCAAGGCTGTGCTGGCATGGGGGACCCTTTTACATTGTTGGTGGGAATGTAAACTACAACCACTCTAGAAATATGGAGATTTCTCAAAAAAACAAAAAAAGAAATCCCATTTGACCTGTTTATTCCCCTTCTAGGTATGTACCCAGAAGAGTTAGAGATATTATAATGACAATACATACCCTTGTTTATAGCAGCACAACTCACAAAAGCTTAATTTTGGAAGTGACTTATATGTCCATCAGCAGATGAATGAATAAGGAAATGTGGTATTCATACACAAGGGGCTAGTACTACTCTGGCATAAGGAAGGATAAGTTTGAGTCATTTGTAGAAAAATGAGTGTACCTTAAGACCATAATGTTAAGTGAAATCAGACACAGAAATTTAACTGTGTCGTAGTTTCTCTTATACATGAAACCCAAAGTATAAATAATTTAAAGATCAAAATAAAAGCTAGATAATAGGAAACAAAGAGATAATTTTCAATGGGAAGGTGACCAAGAGATTGAGGAAGAGAGGAAGAAGAAATAAAAAGAATTCAGATGTGTTAGGCACATATACCAGCTCCCCACAATGAGTATAATCATTATGTGCTGCAAACAGTAATAATAAAAATGTTTAAAAAATGAAGTTTGACCCTTACCTCATACCATCGGTTAATTCAAAATATGTCAAAGATTTATTTCCATTTAAGAGGTGAAAGTATAGAACTAGAACTCTTAGAAGAAAATTAAGCCTTCATGACTTTTAGTTTAGGAAAGTATTCTTAGAACAACACTGAAATGCAAGCAACAAAAGAAAAATACAAATACATTGGACTTTATGAAACTGAAGAACCAAATCCATCCCTGTGGACTGCAGAAGGAACCTGCCCTTGCAGATCTCAGATCAAACCAGCTTCCATGGCTGCAGGCAGAACCTGCCCCCGTGGCTTTCACCCTGGCTAACTCTGTGTTCTTGGATTCTGTGCCCTGACCATGGCCACCCATCAACTCTAATACTGTTCTGTAGTTTGTTTCCCCTTGGCACAAGGGAGCACAGGCTCTGACCAACTGACCTGATCATAAACAAGGCCAGTGCCCTGGAAGAGAAGGTAAACCCTGGAGCATCAGCAGCTCCAGGGAAAAATAATGGACCCTGCCAGCAGAGCTAGTCCCAAGAAAACAAAACATGGGGAGTTGGGGATTTAGCTCAGTGGTAGAGCACTTGCCTACCAAGCTTAAGGCCCTGAGCTCAATCCCCAACACCCACTCAAAAACAAAAAATAAAACAAAACAAAAAAACAGCATGAGACTTTACTCTGAAGATGACTTCTCCATGGCAAGCCAGAGTTGGAGGAGAAACACAGTGCAGCACCTGCCATATTGCTAGAGTGTTTAATCAGGTGCCATTTGGGGAAGGAGTTAGTTAGGACTGAACCACAGAATGACTACAGAATGACTGCACTTCAGGGTTTCCAGTGTTACCCTCCCACAGTGACTAAGACGTGAGAACCCAGAGAGGCTTTCACAGGTGGCTGGATATGAAAATACTGGCATTAAGTTTGGTGATCTGCTTGAATCTCTGCTCTGCTGGCTATGTCCAACAGAAACTAGTGGTCTGATTGCTTTCTTCCATCTACCAATATGAGCAGGGACATGCCTCAGTCTGTGGACGGCCACAGACTAGGGTGTATAAACAGAGGGCCCTCGGGATGGGTGGGGTACCTCACAAACCCACAGAGCTAAGCAGAGAGCTACTTGCTGGATTGTAAGACTGTAGATCCTGGAAAGAAATCACCCATCCCCCCATTTTTGGGGGGGGAGGTTCCTTTTTCTTTTCCACTTTTAATTCTTTTTTTCTTCAAATTTTTCTTTTCTTCCTTTATTTTGCTGTATATTTCTTTTCTTCTTCTTTTGTTTGTTCTTTTCTGTTACTTTTATTTAATGCTATTAACTTTCTTTTACTCCTCAGTAGAATCCTTTATCTCACTTTTCTCTCCTCATTTTCCACTGATTAATTTTTCAAATTCTACTTTTTTATTCTCTGGTTCTCCACTTTCTTTATTCTTACTAATATAAACATCAAACTTTACAAATCTTTAGGTAGTTAACTCTGTGCTGTAGAGTACTATTTTATTGTTAGTGGGGTTGTTGTTGCATTTAGTAGATATTTATGTCAGTATTTGGTTTGTTTTAGTGCTTATACTATAATTTTTAGATCTTTTTTCCACGGTGAAGAATGGTACTTTACTGGTTCTTAGAGTATGTCAATATCTTTTTGTCTTTGCTGATTTTACTGCCATTGGCAAAGAGGCATAGTTGTTGCTATAATCAGATTCTCTGTACACCGATATCTGGATTGACTTTGTGTCATTATAATGTGGCCCATTCCCAGAGAACTGGGTGCCAAGCCAAAACACTGCAGCCTCCCCTTCCAAATAAACAGAGGTTGTTGGATCTTTGGGCAGAGGCAAAGGTTGCTAGCCATGCTCAGAGTGCATCCCTGAGATGCAGACACTAACCAAAGAGGCCTTCATACTAGCAATAAAGCCTTCCACTATTATCAACTGACAAACCTCAGTGCAAAACAAACAAAATAATTGATATGTGAGAAGACAAGGAAAGAAAATGCTTCCAGAAACTCCCAGCTCCACCAAAGCTGATCCATGGGGCATTGAGGTGGGGAGGAAAACAAAATTCACATGGCTGAATTATTCAAAAAGCTAACAAAGGAGATTTAAAAAAAAAAACAGGTCAATAAGGTTCTTGGAGAACTCAAGAAGATACAAATGAAAAGATAATGGTCTTAAACAAAACATCAGCAAGTTTACAGAAGACACTAATAAAAAGATAGCTGAGCTAAGCAAAATGATACAAAACACGAAAGACCAGTTTAGCAAAGAATTAGAGTCTATGAAAAGGTACCAAACAGAAATTCAGGAGATTAAAAAGTGTACTGAAAGCATCAGCAGCAGAAGCAACCAGTGTGAGGACGGAGTGTCAGAACTAGAAAACAGGCCTGCTACTGGAGACCAGTTATTCAGAGATACTGAAAATTAAAACCTATTGTGCTTTAAAGTACACCATCCAGAAAGTGGTAAGACAGTCCACAGAATGGAAGAAAATACTTGTAATATATATGTGGGATGATAGACTTGTTTGCAAAGTATAAAAAGACCTTTTACATGACACTAATAAAAAGACATTAAAAATGAGATAGGAGTTTCATGGACATTTTTTCAAAGATGGTTAGTAAGCACACAAACACTATTAGTCATCAGTAAATACAAATCAAAACTCAGTATCATTTCACGCCTGTTAGGATGGCTAGATCAAAAGTCAGGAAGTAATGAGTAGGGTCAAAGATTTGGAAAAATCAGCTCTCACACTGCTGCTGGGAGGGTTAAATGTTTCAACCACTTTGGGAAAAATCGGCCAGATTCTCACACAGTCATAGAGTTATCAGATGACCCAGTAATTCCACTTGTGGGTACTGTCTTAGTTACTTTTCTCTCATTGTGGAGACAAAATTCCTGAAACCCAAGGTTGGAGGAGGGCAAGGATTATTTGGTTTACAGTTTGCAGAGGTTTTATTCCACAATCAGCTGGACCCAAGGCAGGGCAGCATGGCAGACAGGTAGAAGGCAGCAAGATGAGCAAGAGGGTAATCAAGGGAAGCAATAGGGGCCTCAGCAGCTTCTTCCTGTGCCTTATGTTTTATCCAGGCTGCTAGGATTAGGGTGGGGCCAAAACAATCAGTGGATTGATTTAGTAATCACATGCCCTTAATCACACACTCTAGAATCAGTCACTTCTTACCACATGAGCCTCTGGGGGCACATCTAGACACCAATCATAACAGGCACCCACCCAAGAGAAATAAAAACAATAGTCCATACAGAAACTATATGAATATTTATAGCAACATGATTCATAACAGGCAAAAAGGTGCAAACCATTTAAATGTCCGTAAACTGACAAATAGGAAAACAAAACTTATAGATGCATTTAGCGGTAATATTACTTGGCCATAAGAAAGCATGATACACAGATACATGCTACAACCCAGATGAACTGAGAAAATATGCTAAAAGAATGAAGCCAGTCACAAAAGACCATATACTATATTATTCCATTTATATGAAATTCCAGAACAGGTAGTCCTATAAAGTATTAGCAGAATATACATTGTAGTAGATTATTTGTTGCTCCAGACTGAGAGAGATAAGAAGAGGAGGGTGGGGTCTGACACCTAATACGTATAGTGTTCCTTTTGGAAGTGACAAAAATATTCCATAATAGATGGTGGTGGTGGTTGCATGCATTCGAATATACTACAAACCATTAAATTTTATGCTTTTAAATGGGTGAATTCAATAGTATGTCAATTATATCTCATAGAGCTTTTTAACAAAAAAAGTAGACATGCTGGATTGCTTGGGAAATTAATGGGCTTGCTTCGTAAAGTTAGGTCAAGGGTAGCTATACATATTCTTTCGCGCAGTGCCATTTTAATAACTGTAAAATCCAGGACAGAAGAAACGAAGCGCTGGGATCTTATCACCTAGTTCTCCAATTTGAAATCCAACCCGTTACTTAGTTCTGTCAGCTATAGCCTACATTTTCTTGTCACGATCATTTCACATGGGTTATTTATAGTTTTCAGATTGATGCTTTTGGGTAAGTTTAGCTTGGAAAAGGAAAGAAAGCTATTTTCAGAGCAATAAGCTGTAGGAGCCAGTAGGTCAATAAGATTATTGCAACACCAGAGATACAAAAAATAAACTCATTGACATGGTCAGGAGACTGTCAGACAATAAATATTCTAAATGTTGAGGCGATTTTAGCTCTTTAGCCGTCGTACACTCCACCCCTGAAATATTCAATAAACGCCTCCAAGAACATGTGTTTTATTATTGCCCTGGTTTGTATTTAGTGATGCTAGAATTGTGGTGACTTACTCTAATGTCTTAGCGGTGTGCCCTGCAGCACACCAGAGACCACATAGAACACGTGAGAGACTCGGGCCAGGAATCAGGAGACCAGGGTCCTTCAGAGTCGGGTGGTCTGTCCAGTGAGAGGGTTGCTGCTCGTGTCTCCTGGCACACTTACCGGTTCCAGCCTCTCTGATGCCGAGACCCTGTAGCAGATGAATCATCTCAGTGCGTTTTAAGCAGGGGAAATTTGGTAGGAGCCCTGCATGCATTTTACATGGCGTCCTATCAGATAATTGGATGGCGGTGATGTGTTGGGGAGTGGCTTAGTGGACTGAGCCCTGGAATGTTTCCCGGACTCAAACCTGACTTGCTCGATCCTGTCTTTTCACTCTGAGTACCTCTGTTCCCCTTACTTCTTTATCAGCGCACAGTCAAGAGATCAGTGTGACCTAAACTCCATCCTGTGAGGTATCGGTTACACTTCTTCACTATGGGATCCTCAGAGCCTTTCCTGGACTAAACTGAAATGGTAAAAGTGATCAGATTGGGAAGATTTGCGATTCATGGGACACGTACCAGTGCTTCGCTAAATTACAGTCCGAGGAATCCTGAAGTCCCCCAGGCCCTCAGCCTTGGGCTCCTCCAGACCAGCATCCCCTTTCCCTGCCCCCAGGAAATGGTCCGGGGTCGCTCTGTTATATTCACTCTAGTCTCCAGTGCCTGACACAGTTCCCGGTATTCCATGGCCTGACACATATTTATTACTCAGAAATGTTTGTGGAATAAAACAATGAACACATAAATATATACATGGTAGACTGTAACGAGCTTTTCCCTCTTCTATTCAATATTTTTGCATGAAGTATAAATTAGCTCTGCTTGGTAATGATTTTTCCTGTGAACCAGAGTTTCAGGTCTGAAGACTGCTGTTACCCAAGCGAGGTAACTGCATTCCGTACTGGTATTGTTGGCCTACTCCTGCCCCAGCCCACCTTGGCTTCTCCTTAGTCCTGCAGTCGCAGCCTCACGGAGACACCCTCCCCTCTGGGAATTCTTTTCCTCACATCGATCAAACACTAAGAACTTTCATAATGAAAGCCAAGCAGACCTGCGATGCTCCATCATTATAAATGTTCTATGGCAGGGTCAATCCCTTCCTTGGACCCTTGAACTTGTATTTTCCTCCTTGTTCTCAGAAGAAGGAATGAACTTTAATCATTTTGATGTTCTATAAATTCATACTCACTTCATGAGGAAGTAACCGGTGCAAATATGAAGATAAACATCTCTGTGTCCTTGGTTCTGGTACAGTAAGGCAGACACTGATGTTGGAGTTTGCTGACCTCACGTACCCTTCTTACAAGTTTCATATTCAATATATGTGCCACAAATACTTTTACCAAACTGTTTTCTGAGAATCAGGAAGATATATATTCACCATATTTGGTCTTCTTTCAGCAAAGATGATGTTATGGCTTATATCTAGATGTCCCCCCAAAGCTTTATGCACTCATTGATGAGACTTTTGGGAGGTGACTAGATCATGGGTATGTGACACTCATCACAGAATTAGTCTACTCATGGGCTTTTAGCTGGGTGTGATGCTGGGAGGTGAAGCCTGGTGGGAAGAGGTGGGTCACTGTGGGGGTGGCCTGAAAGCGTATGTATCTCTCCTCCTCCCTTGATCCCTCTCTGCTTCCTGCCATGTCATGAGCTCTTTCTCCTCTGCCATGCTGCTCTGCCTTGGAACCAGCAGATTATGCGCTGAAACTTCTACAAGCGTAAACCAAAATAAACCTTTCCTCCTTTAAATTGTGGGTCTCATGTATTGTATCCCAGTGATGAGAAAGTAACTAAGACACATGGAGGTTGTCTGTGACTTATCTCAGTTCTCAAGTCAAAGTAAAAAACTCCAACTGCCTCTTAAACCCCCTGAAGCTTCATTCAAGTCATGTGGGAACAATGTTCATGTTTCCTTCAAATATGCTTATTTAGAAGTACTGAGTTATTTTTCTCTGGCTCTGTGATGCCTTTCAGAAACCGATAAACTGTTGGAGAATTACCTTGTTCCTTTCTCGGTCTCAAGATTGTGTTCTATATGACAGATGTGTACACCAGCTGCTCTTCATGTCGGGAAGAGACTTAACACGTGCACAACTGAATAAGAACACTGCTGTAGAAAACAGCATGAAAAGAAAAGCCAGCCAAATTTGAGCGAGTGACACACTTAATTGGAGTGTCACCTCCATTTTATGTGCCCATAGTTTTAGTTGTGCCACTAAAGTCATAGGACAGGTTCAGTGGGGACTTACTTCATTTTTTATTTTCGTTTTTGAAATGCCAAGTCTTTGGTAACTTAACATTTAATTCCATGTGACATTTTCATTCAGAAGGCCAGGCACATGCACTATGGTTTTGACACTTTGCTTATCATTTTTTATTCTTTCTGGGGATGTGCTGAGGATGCTTACTCTTGAGGATATATGTGGCTTAGGACAAAGAAATAGTTGTAATCACAGTACAGAGAGTTTTTGTCTACCCACCCCACCTTCCCCCAGTGATAATGCAGCATCTCACATAAACAGGATGCATTGCCACAACTAGGAAATTGACATTGATGTACAGAATACTATTTCCTCAAATATACACCTTATTTAGATTTCATTAGTGTTTCTTCCTACATTCCCTCTTGAGGATGGAAGAGTTTGAAGAAATTTCATCATATATAGATTTGTGTAATCACTATAGATTCAGAGTCCTGATTGTTACATCACTACAAAGAAACTCATGGTACCCCTTCATAGTCACAGCCTATGGCCAGCCTTAACTCCTTGCAGCCATCTACCTGTTCTTCCTCTCTAATTTTTTCAGGATATTATGGGAATGTAATCCTCTAGTATATAACTTTTTCTGAGGGGTGCTGGGGATTGAACTCAGGGCCTTGCACTTGCTAGGCAAGCTCACTGAGTTAAATCCCCAACCCCTACTGTGTAACTTTTTGAAATTGGTTTGACCGTCATACCTTTAAGTCGTGTGTGTTGATCATTTGTTCCTGTTTATTGCTGATTAGTAATGATAGTATCCTTTGGGCTGGGGTTGTTTATTAGGTTAAGGCCAAAGTGAAAAAGATGAAGCCAGTGGCTGAGTAGACTCGGGACCTGGTACGAGTGGTGCAGGGAGGGAAGCAGTAGGGCTGAGTGGGGCGGAGCGTGGAGAGGGAACAGCCATGCTCCAAGCGAGCAGGAGAGTGAGGGGCGCAGCAGAGATACGAGGCTCACGCTCACCGTCC
The DNA here is from genome assembly GCA_004026905.1 of Hystrix cristata. Lineage (NCBI taxonomy): Eukaryota > Metazoa > Chordata > Mammalia > Rodentia > Hystricidae > Hystrix > Hystrix cristata. The sequence goes on along the minus strand of PVJO010010746.1, from coordinate 17,636 downwards.
AGAGTCAGGTTTGATGCAGAGAAGGATTTTCAGGGGAAGGTGGGTTCTCATTTTTTCGGATTTCCCCCACCGGTCCTTGGTTTACTCTGGGCCCTGAAATCACAGTTCTCCCTGCGTCTCCTCGTACGGTTTCTGCCCTGCGGGACTGAGTATTAATATCATGCCCAGAATCAAAGTGAAGGTATATGGGTAGGGTGAGAATACCCTCATGGGTAGGAGTTTCAGGTAGTTCCCAAAGTAAAGGAAATTCATCTTAGCCCAGATGCGATTGTGGAGAGGGCGTGGGACCTGGAGCAAATTGACACAAAAGACACCTCTGCCGAAGCTATCGTTTGCTGCTTTGTAAATCCTGCGGTATCTGTGAACCAGAGTTAGGCCAGCAGAGAGCTGGCACCCCTCAAAGGCTGCCTCAAAATCATTTCGTTATTTTTTCCTTTGCCTTCCAGTTGGGGAATGCAGCCTTGGTGTGGTCGCTGTTCTTCTCCTTGCACAAAACTGGACCAAAATGATTTGGGTCACCCAGCTCGCCTCAGAGCCCCTGCTTAAGTGTCCACAAACCTTATTCTCCTTAGCTCCAGAATCCCAGGCTTTCAACAGCAGGGCCGTTTTTCCACTTGATGGAATTCAAAGTCAGGTATGCCAGTGTAAAGTATCCTTCCCCTGAGAGGGTTTGCCTGGGTGTGGGTCCTATGACACACCTGGGGTTTCCTCCACACTTGTCCCCGGCGAACCAGAATGAGAACCCCGAGCGGAAGCCAGGCCAGGCCACTGTGAGCTGGATGAGGTGCGTCGTGTGGCTGTGCCCTGTCCGTGTCCACCCTCAGCATCTGTAGGTAGTGGCTGTCTCCTGCAGAGCCCAGGACATTTTTACCATGCTACTGGAGAGAACAGACTGGGCTGACATTACACGGCGGTAATGCTGACCTGGCAGGACCCTGTTTTAGTGTCAGTCTACATCTTCAGATGCTGGAAAAATTCATTTCCCTGAACTCAATTCCTTGGTCTAATGCCAAATCAATTCTTCAACCAGAGTAAGTTTTAGCTGTAAAATGAGTAGTTGGGGTCAATTTCTCGTTTCCCTTCAGCTCTGTGTCCTCCTAGGCCTTGTGTCTGGGTGGCCTCAGACATGACTGGTTGGTATAAGGGAAAGCCCCCTGCTGCTATGACTCTTTCGGAGTTGTGTGCGTTGATAGTGTGTTATGACTCATACCTTGATGTCCCCCCAGAGCCTCGTGCATTCATAGGCGGGGCTTTGGGGAGGCGATGGCATCACGGGGTGTGATACTCATCAGTGGGTCAGTCCACCGGTGAGTTTATAGCTAACTGTGATGGTGGGAGGAGGTGAGTCACTGGGGTGGGTGGCCTGGAAGGATCAACTCCCTCCTCCCCGATCTTTCTCTGGCTCCCTTGCTTTGGAGCCACCTAACTATGGGCTGAAACCTCTACAAACTGTGAGCCAAATAAACTTTTCCTCCTTAGAGTTGGAGATGTTGGACATTGCGTCTCAGTGACGTGAAAATGACTGGGACAGTGTATGTGTCAGCTAAAGTTGGACACATTCACTTGTAATTACAGATGGGAAAACCCACGATAATAATAAAAATGCTTATCTAGGTTTTACTGTGTGCCAGATACAGTCCTAAGTACTATATAGTGTTTAGCTGGAGAGGAAGCCGTGTGATCTGGCCCCATCGAGAGCCTGGTGGTGAAGAGTCTTCAGTCCCCAAACCCAGAATCCAAATCATTATTGGCTAAATTATACCTGGGCCTTAAAAAGAATCCAACCTGGAGGAGGTGCTTCACACCACGGGAAAGCCAGGAGCTCAGTGTTTGGAACAGGGAAAATGGCTTCTGCTCTTGAGGCAGAATTCACAGAATCTACATTCCCAGCTTCAAGACTCCCACCCCAGTCTGTGTGTTAGCATCTAACCGCTTCTCCTTGCAACAACAGTCCATCATTTGTAAGACCCAGTTGGGGCACAGCGGTGGAAGGATCCCTGAGTTTCTTGTATAAATGCACCAGTGTCCTAACACCCTGGGCCTCTCAACCCTGCACATAAGCCAGTGACTTCTTTTGTGGCTTCAAAATCCACAGGCTAGAAGTACCTACTCCCCACTCTGATGGGGCAGGGCTTGATTGTCTTATCCGGGACACTTCTCTCTGCTAGTTCAACCCCTAGTGGCCCTCTTTGGTCCCTGCGATCTGTCTGTCCGTCTGATACTCCCAGCTTTATCTCACTCAGTCCTTTCCTGCCTGTTGTGGTCTGTGTCTAGATGTCCCCCCAAAGCCTCATGTAATCTACAGTGTGTGATTACTAAATTAGTCCACTGATGGGTTTGGCCTAGTTCTGCTGGGATCAAGGATGCGATACTAGGATTAAGGTGGGAGTGCTACCCACCCTAAAGCGGGTAGCCTAGATAAAATGTAAGGGGTAGAAAAAGACTTCTCTATTGCCTTGCTTGCATCCCTTGCTTCCCTTGCTGCCTTCTGCCTGTCTGCCAGGCCACCCTGCCTCGAGTCCAGCTGGATTGTGGACTGAAAGCTCTACAAACTGTAAGCCAAATAAACCTTTCTTCCTCTAACTTTGGATGTCAAGTATTTTGTCTCAACAGCAAGAGAAAAGTAACTAAGACACTGCCCAATACTTCTGGTCCCAGAGTGACTCGCCTGTGTCCTCACCATGGCTGACCGTGTGTGGACCTGCCCCACCACCTCTAACCATGGTGGCCACAAACAAAAGCAGGCTGAAGAAAGTATGAAAGGGTTCTAGAAAGTTCTAGAAAAGTTCATGTTGATAGATCCACAAGTGGAAAGTTGTTCATGAAATTTCTACTGTCCTTTTGGAGATGGTTTTGTGAAGGACCTGTCTTTGACCGAGTGTCTGGGTGCCTGGTCCACAGGTCTGCGGTGGGAACAGTTGGTTTCCCGCCACATGGCTTTTCTTCTGCCATGTCACTCTCTCCCAACTCGTTTTGCCTTCGTGAGACCCTGAGTTGAATGAATCTTCTTTTTGTCAGCTCTCGCCTCTCTTCTAAATGTGTGTATTGTAAAGTTCACAGAACAAAGGTTCTCACCAGATTTTCTCATGAGGTATAAATCAGTCTCCTTTTGCAGAGCATATGCAGGCTGTAGGAGTTTTAGTAGTTCTGAAATGATGTTCCAGGGAGGCTCCAGTGAGAGATTCATCCATGAAGAGAAAAGCCTCCTGCCCTGCTCTTTTGTTGCTCTCTAAGACTGTCCTGTGGACACCATTACTTAACTAATTCTTCCGGTGCCCCATTGATATTGAGCTCACTTGGTACTAATATAGCTGTACTAAGTACTCTGGCATACCTGCCCCGATTTTCCACTCTTAATGAACATTATATGAAGTATTGCTGACCTAACTGGGTCCCTGTGGTAGGCATTTCCACTTACTGAGAATGAAAGAAAACACTATAGAAAGAAAACACAGTATGAAAGAATATACTTTTTTGGACAGAGTTGAAGGATGAAGGATTGTCTCATCAACCTTTCGGAGGAAAGTTCTGAGTGTGAGCTGGAAATAATCTAGGAACATTGGACGATTGACCTTTGGGGAGCTCTGGCCAGGATTCCATTGAGAAGCTTCCTGTTTGTTAGAATCACTGTGGCAGTGTGAAGGCTGACATCCACATGCCAAGATTGTCTTGGGTCTGCAACCAGCACACCAGCCTTACCACCCAGCGTGATGTCATAGTCACAGGAACCCCTTAGTTGTGGGGGGAAGAGTGATGGAAAGCTAGGAATTAAGAGTATTACAAAAGCTTAAGCAGGTATATTTTATCTCTGGTTTATCAGTTAGGATTTTGTTTCTAAAGCCGAAAAAACTATGGATTGGAGATGATAGAATAAACTTGATATGTTCCTCATCAGTGCCAGGGAATCCATCAACTGCGTCAAACCATTACTGGATTAGTGATGGTTTGGATAAATCCTGTGTAGACTGAATCTTGGCCATAACAAAGTTCTCGACTGGTCCTTTACATGGTACCAATTAAGGAAGCTGCCAGATGTGGCTGATGCTGTCTGGAAACCAGTCCTGGCAACAACAGCACATGGAATTTGAAGGGTTTTAAAAGACGGCTAGGTGAATGAGCTGCTAGGTGATGAAATAATTTGGCTGGTAGTGAAAACCAGTTCTGGTAGAATAGTGGCACTGACTTGGGAGAAATACTGTGCTTGGCAGGAAAGAAGTAATTTCCCGAAAGAGGGCCCGTGGATGTCTTCTAGGGCTAGATGGCAGCTTCGCATATTAAACCGCACAAGAAGTGTGCTGGTAAAAACAACAATAAACCCTTTTTGTCCACGAAAAAGCTGATGTAACAATCACGCATCACCTCAGCCCCACTTTATAAAGTCTGCCCGCCTCCGGTGTTTGTGTTGGGGTGGGGTTAATCATGAAAGAACAAGATCATCTCCCAGGACAGCGCGCTGATTCCCAACAGGCCTGCAATTTGTGGCTGTGGTGGAGTGAACAAGAAGGAAAAACAGAGATTCAGATCCTCTTTGCCATGGCCCTGTCCTTGCCCATGAGACCCGCTGTATAGAGGGTGCTCTGGACCGGGGGGCAGCAGATTTGTCTACGAAGGGCCAGATGGAGATGCTTTAAGCTTTTTGGACCATCTGTGGTCTCTGTCACGTGTTCTTCTCTATTATATGCCTTGTTAAGAAACACAACACACTATTCTTAGCTCATGGGCTAAAAACATAGTTGTAGACCCTTCTGTGGAGCTGTGTACTCTTCATTACCAGCTAGGAATGGGTCTCCCAATTTGGACATGGCCTGCTATCCTGTCGACCGAGGGTCCTCGTCTAGCATAGTGTGAAGGCTGGAGGTGGGCACAAGCAGCCTGCACCGTGCCTTCCTGGTCAGCACAAATGCTGACAACCTGGTTACTGCTATTACTGTGAGTACTAAAGTCCTTTATCTCAGAGGCAAGAGTCTCGTGTCTTCTGCCAACAACCACGAAATGGGCAGGCTGTCTTAGTTTTTAAGTAAGGCAACAACAATGTCTCAGACCCTCACAGTTCTTAGGGTTGGGGGCGTGGTGGGAGGTGCTACCAGAGAAGGCACTGTGTGGAGCCAGATCATCTACACTCATGGTCATTTCTCCACCCAGCAATACCGCCTCATTTTTAAATTTCCAGCTTTTCCATGTTGCTCTTCCCAGAATCATAGAGTTTTCCCTGCTGGGTAAAATAAGGGGAACTTTGGCGCCCCCCGGAGGCTAGAATTTGCCAACCCTCCACCCCCGCCCCAGAAGGGGGAAGATGCCTGAAATACAAAATATAATCTCATGGCTCTTTAGTATAAAACAAGAGGAAATCTGACCGTGACTCGGTTTTACTCAGATGGACCAGGAATTAGGTATGACTGAATGTGAAAAGAGATGTATCCTTTAAAGTAAAGGGCATATATAATCTTAATTAAAAAGAAAACTTGATACTCTGGAAGTGACTGTTTAGACACTAGTGAGTTACCAGTAAGTATGGAGGGAAAATTGGATCTAACACAAAAGAGTGAAATAGTGCTAAAAACTGCCCCCACCTCATAGGTAGCTTTCTGTTTGCCCCTCAGTTTGCTGGTGGGATACTCTCAAGGCTAATCTGAGTGCCTGAACGTTAGAAAAATGATCTACATTTGTCTTTCAGATGGTTAAGAATTAAAACAGAAGATCTAGAAAAGCACGTGAAGTTTTTTATTTCCAACAGCTGAAATCAGAACTTTTGAAATAAAAACTAACCATACAACCGAGGGAATTAATGAGTCAGGCTGTCGGGATGAGCGGTGGAATTAGTGACGCAGGGTACTGCCCAGCGCCATCAGCCCCATCTCTCCCACTGCCCTTCTAGCAGCACCCCTCCAAGGGCTTCTGGGCCAGGGAGCAGCCGGCCCCTCAAGTCTGAATGAGGAGCACAGCTGGGCTTCCCTGTGTACCGGGCTGTGGGCTGCAGCCTGCTGCCACAGAGCGTTTGCAGTGTGAGCACCCTGTGTGCACAGTGCTCACCAGCATGGCAGCGGGCTCGCCACTTTTAGTCTGGTTTGTGCTTTGAGGGTCAAATGTCTGAGTTCTAAGTGGTTGCTGGTTTACCCCACTGTGGACTGTCAAGGTGGGAGGAACAGAAAGTGGCGGGGAGTGCCATTCTGGGAGACGGTGACTGTGTAACAGAAAGCCATGGTGAGGAGCAGAGACCCAGTTCTCCAGAGGGGCTGGGGTTCTGCATCCTGCTGCTTCTGAGCTGTATCAGTCAGCCACACTGTAGTCAGCACGCTCGAGCACATGGAATTTACATCCCTCTACTTGTCCCTCTAGGAGCTAATTAATACACTTTTGTTGCTGACAGAGTGGCCTCTGTATCTTTCTCCTCTTTGCACGATGATCAAGTCTCCCATCTTAAAACCAAATCACTCACTACCACCACCACCACCCATAAAACTTTCTGCTTTAGACTTAGACCTCAATCACTTGGTTCTTGTCTTTCTCCTGCTTTTAAAACTTATTCAAACAAAATAAGCGCCTCCCAAAAAGACCATGTCCAGAGATTGCCTGGAGAACCCCTCACAGAACAAAGAGGAAGTTCTTTGAGTCCTGGTCCCACTCGCACTTTAGGTTATGTGGGAGCTAAAGGGAAAGCGGAATGCCGTAACGAGGCTGCTCTTGATGTTCTTTTGAAATGACTGTAGTATTAAAAGAAATATTATCAATTAAACTGCTTTGATTATCCTTAAAATTGAAAGTAGAAAAAAAACCTCTGATTCCTAATGGTTAGTCTTCATATTCTGGGTATCCACACCAGAAATGTTCTTAGAAGTGTCTTAGAAAATATGCTATTCCAAACTATGTGGTGTTGTGTAATGTACTACTCGGATCTGAGGGCCTTTAAGCAATAATCATTTTATTACATCACACATTTTTGTTGGTTAGGAATTTGAACAGGGCTCAGCTCGGTGTCTCTTCCTTGTGGTATCAACCACGGTCATTCCTTGGGGCTTTCTTGGTAGATGGACTGTTCTCGATAGTCCAAGATGGCAACTATCTTGACAGGAATGGCCGAAACTGGCCTCAGTTTGGACTGTCAAGGAGCGCACCTACCCGTGTCCTCTTCTGCATGACAGTGTCAAGAGAGACTTCCAAATGACAGTCCCGGGCTCCAAGAGCAAGTGTTTTAACGAACAAGATGGAGGCTGCATGACCTTTTGTGACCTTGTCTTGGAAGTCGCATGCACCACATCCATCGTACTCCATTGGCCGGAGCAGCTGCCAGTCAGGATCAAGGAGCGGAGAGGCGACCAAACTTGACCTCTGGATGGGCAGACTCAAAAATTATGCAGTTGTATTGTGGGGCCATCAGACATGCTCACAGGAGATGGCTGTACTCAGTCTCTACTCCAAAAATGACAGGAATTGTTTTCCTTTGACTTTTTTTTTCAAAGTGCAGTGTTTCCAAATTATTGTTCTTACCATTTAGAGTTTTATATTAGTGGCTCCCAGCCTTTTGGGTTTTAAATTCCCATTTAAAACAAAATAAGAAGGATTGACATAGAGATTCAACTTTTTATTTTAGTAAGAAAAGACATTTAAAATAACAACAGTAATGACATGTACACTAATTTTTATATATGCTACCATTTCATAAAACAAAAGGTGTGCTCACACCAAAACAACAGGCGGGACATAGCCATAGTATGAAAGACCTTTTAAAAACTAAAGAAATGAGTCCTTATGAAAAAATACATCATCCTCCTGTTTTTCACATTTAACTGCAGGCTGTGGAAACTTTCTCATGAAGCCTGTTTGTAGGCATGTGTGCAGTTGAGCATCATACTTCTAGACAAAAAGTCTGAGTGTGCCATTTATAACACATTCTCAGGACACTCAAGATTTTGTGGTCAGGATTTCATTTTTAATTTAGTCCCATCAGTTGGGTAACTGTGAGCACAAAGGACCATAGCTTGAGTTAGACCTTCTATATTAAATTCAAATTAGATTGACTTGTACTGATTATTTAAGATGTGCAGAGAATTGTGGAGCTATGTGGAGCTTCAGAATAAGATGTCATAAGATATAGTTCCTGCCAGGGCCCCAATTGCAAATTAGTTACAAAAATAAGACCGGTGCATACGAAACACTGGCAGGTAATACTAATCAGGGTGTGGGTGAGGGTACGTAGGTGTCGCCATGAAAACCAGAAGTCTGGTGAGTTCACAGAGGATGTGGAGGTGAAGTTCAAGGTGCTGGATTTAGATGACAGTGAGGGGAAGCGGTCGCATGTGTGATTACTCAGTGAGGGTTCACGGGTAAGAATAACTAAAGTGTTTAAGGAGCATTGAAGGCTTTGGATGTGTTGTTTTTTCATATGCTTTGTCTTAGGCTTTAAAAGAGAAAACAAACGGATTCAGAATTCTTTGGTTTTGAGCCATAATAATTAATTACAATTCTAATTTTTTTTCTTACTCTGAAAATGAGCATTTTTCTCTTTCTGACTGGAGAAGCAGACGGCCAATTGTTCATTCTAGACATAAGTCATTAATAATCGTGACAAAGCAGTCAGCTACCACATAAAAGCTACAGTACTACCCCTGAAATGCCGGGGTGCAGCGCTCGTAGCTGGGAAGGAGGGGCTCCTGCGTGACATTCCACCACTATGACAACATCAGTCTCCAGCGTCAGGAAGCGCAGGCCTGAGCTCCCCTCAGCCTTCCAGGAAGGATGCATTAGGAACAACACCGCCCTCCCAGGCGGAGCCCGTATTTGTGAACTCGCTCTGTAATTGAAATCACAGCATCAGAAGTGGCCCACAGATTTTCTCTAGATGTTTCTCAGGAATTATTATGTAATTTCATATCTGCCGCCTACACTTGAAAACAGCAAAAACTCATGAACAGTGTTTCAGGAGTGGCTAGAGGACTCGTACCACTTCTTCCTGTTGCTGTTGACCAGACACTGTGATCGTGGGCCTCACCCTCAGACTTGTTTTTCGGCCATGCCGAGACCGCCCAAACTTAAGTGGTGAGGGTCCTGGCCCCTCCAGGCCTTTTCTGTTATAAAATGCCAAAAGATTCAATATGGAAATAGATCAAAGATTATTTTCTTGTTCTGTCCCTCTAAAATACCAGTAAATCTAAATGATTTAGTGCTTTGTTTGTCACTGCTGATCTAATAGACTCCTCTGGGTGGGTGGGGGTGGAGGAAGCCTTTCATTACCTCCAGTTATTCTTAAAATAGAGGAGACTAAAAATTCCCCCAGAGCTTGTTTTTCATGCATTTTCTAGAAACAAGACACGTAATAGCACAGCTCTTCCACAGCAGCACACTCTTTGGTAGCACAAGCCCCTGCTTCTGTCCACTGTAAGCTGCTCCCTTGTACTGTGGACTGTGGTTGTAAGGCAGCCACACGCATGTTCACACGCTTACTGCTGTTCTTGCCTTCGCCCCTCTCCCGTACCGCACCCGCCCCAGTTCCCTCCCGGGCAGCAGTGCCGCGCTCTGCTTCTCCAAGCTGCAGGTGTCCTGAGCTTCATCTCTTGCCTGCGTTTCCTCATTGCCGGCGCAGCTGCCACCTCCTGTTCTCTGCTTCTGTCACTGTCCTTAGTACTGGCCCGAGAAGACCCTTTCAGACCTCACCAGTGCCTGCTTCTGGGACAAACACAAAGCTCTCTTCTGAGTTCTTATTCTCCAGGTACCACTGAGTGGGCTTTCTGCTCTCCACGCGATCTGGGCCCTCTTCTTACTTCCCTCCCACTCTCTTATCTCTGACTTCTTTTCCTTCTTGCCTTCTAAGTGGGCTGCTCCTTGAGGATTTGATCCTTGGGTTCCTGCCCTCTCTCACTTATTCCTGCAGGGAAATCACTTGTTTCACAGGGCTCTCGACTACCATGTGGTTCTGCCATGTCCCAAGCAAGTTTCTTCTTTTCCTTTCCCCAACTTTGCCGCGAAGTCTTGTATTTCCTCTTACATACCTCCACTCTTCTGTGTACTCATCACACACATACCTGAGATGGGCGAGCTTTTCTGCAAATGCAGGAGCCTGCAGATTACAACCTGCAAACCAAATCTGACCCTCTGCATGTTTTTTTTTAGATTTTTGTTAAAATTTATGAAAAATTACACAAACTTACAGGCCATTACACAAGCTTACAGACCACAATACATTGTGCCTTTTGCTTATGGCAGTGAGCAAAGTAAACAACCACATAAACGAAGCAGTAAGTCACAACTACATAAAGTTACTATAGTACGCAGTGTGCGTGTCACTGATTTAAGTTTGGGTTACTAGGTTCTTATTTTTAAGATATCATTATTCCTCTGGATCCCCATTCCCCTCCCCCTTTGCCCTCTTCTTCTTACTTTGAACCCTTTGTCAATTAGCTTAGATCTAACACTTTGCCTTTTTGTACCCATTGTTTACCCTTTTCTTTTGCTTGTATTTTACCTCACTAAATGAGGAATACCCTCTGCATGTTTTTGTAGATCAGGTTTTACTGGAACATAGCCATGTCCACTTGTTTGCATATTGTATATACCTGGTTTCATGCTACAACAGGAGAGTTGAGTAGCTGTGAGCAAGTCCACGTGGCCCACAAAGTCTAAAATACACACCTCCAACCTTTACAGAAAGTGTGCTGATCCTTTCTAAAAGGCACTGTAAAGGGCTCCCCATTATCTGTGTAAGTAACATTAAATTTTTTGTTTGATATTGAAGGATTATCTCTTGCTTGTCCAGCCCAAGTGCATTTCCCCACACCCCCACTCCAGGCACTGCAGCCAGGTTCCTGACCCTACGAGGCTGCCCAGCCTTGACCTGACCCAGGGCCAGCACATGCCACTCATCCTAACCCCTTCTTTATATTGTCCTTTTTCCTTGTTTATATTTCAGGAGCACAACACAATATTTTGATATATCTGTGTATAGAGAAAAGGTTATTATAGTCAAGTAATTAACATATCCATCATCTTGCTCATCTCTTCTTTTCAGTGTTTGTCAAACCCTACAATCTACTCTTTAGCAAAAATTCTGAGTTGAATATGTTGTTGACTCTAGACCTCCTGATGTATAAGTGAGCTCTAGACACACTCAGCCTATATGTCTTCAACTCTGTAAGCGTTCATGTATGTCTCCCCATTCCCCGCCCTGCTATGCCCTTGACGACTAGCATTTTATCTCTATCTCTGTGTATTTGATCTTTTTTTAGATTGCGCATGTAAGTGAGATGATGCAGCGCTTTTCTGTCTGAGTCTAACTTACTTCACTTGGCCTAATATCTTCCAGGCTTATCTACCTGTGGTATGTCAAGATGGCCTATTTCAAGTGTTTTTTTAACTCTGGTCAAACGTGAGGCTGCAGATACTTTTTAGGAGGTGATGATTTTGTTTTCTTTGGGTATATAGTGTATCCAGAAGCAAGACTGATGAATCCTATAGCCATTCTGTGCTTAATTTCTTTTGGAATCTCCATGCTATTGCTATAATGCCTGCACCAATCTATATCCCCACAGTGGCGTCCTAGGGGTCCTTTTCCTCCTTGTTTTTTGGAAGCTCAGTTTAAGCCCTGCTTCCTACACAAAGCATCTCCTGGTGACACTGATCATTGTTTTATTGGCTTGTGTGTTCTTCCCTGTTCACTGTGAGTGTTACTGAGGGAACCATCTTCCTTGCCTGTCTGAGGCACAGCCCCTATTAGGCCTGCCTTCTCCTGCTTCCCCTTTCTTTATTAATTTTATGATGACCTGTCCCAAGTCAGAATTACCAGCCTCACCTTTGACTCTTCCTGCTCTCACCCCACTAAAAATACCTCCGGCCTTTTCTGTCTTCTCAGAGCCTGTGCTGTCTTCTCTCAGGTGCCATCGCTTCTCCCGGGGGCTACCAGAGTCATATGGGCTGTGACACTCACTTGCCCGGGCTTCTTCCCAGGGCCGGGACTGACTGGGGAGAGCCAGGGGTCCAGGTGCAAGACTTAAGGAAGTGCTCACACTCAGGGTGTGCAAGTGCAAACCTGGCACCTGAGAGAGAGGGTCTCCTTGGACACTGTGCTCTGGGCACTCCGGGAGCCTCAGTCTCATGCCCTTGTCCTGAGAGCTGTTCTCTCCCATCCACTCTTCCATCTTTGGCCCTTCCTGTTTGTGCTCCACACAGTTGCTGAAGTGGTCTCTTCTGGTATACACGATGCCCAACCTGCGTTCCAGTTACCCCGAGGGCAAAGCCCAGCTCCTGGGACTGACGCCTGGGACTTCTTCCAGCCTCCCGTCTTGCCACTCTACGTCTGCCCCTCCCCACCCTGCATTCATCCACCCTGAGGTGGTTGGGCTGGAGTGTCAATTTGCTTGGCTTTGGAATCCAACCAGGGATTAGTGAAACACACGCCGAGTGTGTTTCAGTAGGTCTAAAGGCATGCCTCAGGGCCTCTACTGGTCCCTCATCCCTTCCTCTCTGGTGCCATTCCCTGCTCTGCTTCCCAGCCACTGTGAACTAAGCAGCTTTGCCCTGTCACATCCGTCCACCATGATGTTTCTGCATTGGAGCCAGCTAACCATGGACTGAAACCCCTGAAACCATGAATCAAATTAAACCTCCTTTAAGTTGTGGGTGTCAGGCATTGTGTTCCAGCAATGGGAAAGCTGACCAGTGCACCCTGAACCACCTGGAGCCTCCTAGTGTGCTGTGTTCTCACTGCCCCTACCCCTGCCACGGGCTTTGCAGGTGGTCTTCGTCCCTCTTTGTACTGTGAGACTTCTCGTTCCTGATTTCCAACCCAGAACAACTGTCATGTTTCACATGAAGCATTTTGAAATTCTCTAGGACTAATTAAATTGCACTTTCTTTTTTCCCTTTAAGCAAAATGTACTTACCTTAATTACAGCACGTGTTTCATTCTGTGGTAATTCCTTTTTGCATGTTTTTTACTCTCCCAGGAAAATAAAGGTCCAAAGCCGCAGCTATACATTAGAATTGCTTGGAAAGCGTTTAAACACTATTGTCACAGAGCCCTGCCCTGGATGCAGACCTGGTCATGACCTGGCATCTGTGCTTTGTTTCATTTTGTTTTTAAAGGTCCACAGTGAGAGGATTCTAGTGTACAGTCGAGGTCTAAACTGATGTACTTGACAGTGAGCTGCTGCAGCGCAAAGGCCATTCCTGTCCGGAATCGCGGGCCTCGAGAGCTGTGGAATTAGTGATCACTGTCTCTACTTGCTGGGTCCGTGGTTGGCATTAGTGGAAAGCAGGTTTGGTCCGCCACCATTCTCCTCCCCAGCACAGGGCTTGGGGTGGGGAGTTCACAAAGCAGGATTGCCCCTGGCACGGCACCTGTGCGTGACATTCCTGGCACTCCACAAAGTGATTCTGATGTTCTCGATTCCTGAGACTTGGTTGTTTTATTGTTCTGAATACCAAATGGGTTGTGATTGCCCTTTCTGGGGAGTCAGCAAAACCATCCATGTAAAAATATTTTACTGTCCTTCCCCATCCAGTGGGCACACTATATCCCAGCCGTTTGAGGAGGGACATTACAGAACAGAGTGGGCTTCATTGCCTGGACTCTTCTCCTGCCAGCTTGCTCACCGGATTCAGCACAAGTGTCCTTGGAGTTGACACGCTGCTTTGTGCCCGGTGGATACACCAGGGAGGAAGTGGCAGCCATGCTTGACACAGCATCACCTGCCTATAGAAGCATCCCTGCCAGTATACACACTTAGACGTCAGCCTCCGAGAGTAGGAGCCAGAGACACGCTTAGACTGTCCTGGTATTTATAGTTCCCTCTAGCTAAGGTGAGCGGACTTTTGTTGCCAATGCTCTCAAGACACTGCAAGTTAGAGAGGTTTTCTCGCCTTCGTCCGTGAGCCTTCGATATTATCACTTCCTTTGGCTTTATTCAATTTAGTCAAAGTCCACAGATGCCTTTGAACACATAACAGCCTCTTCCTGTGGCTACTGAGAATAGTACTTGGAAAAATAAATGTGAGGAGATGGTTTTAGGAAAAGCTTCCTGATTATGTACTTTGATATCCTCAAGTGGCAAAATAAACAAATGTCTTTGGGATTTTAAAAATCTGATTATTCTCCCCGTGCTGTTTCAAGTGGTTTCTTGCCAGAACTTGAGCTGAGGGAAGCTATTTATTGTTGCCTCACTTTTTCCCCATTCCTCATCCCTCTCTCTGCTTCCTGCTCCCTCTCTCCCGTCCCTTTTTCTTCCCCCCTTTTTCTCTTTACCTCACACCCATATAAATATTAGTAATTGTTGCTTATTGAGCTGCTTCATGTCACATAGTGCCCAGTGCTTTACCCCATTTAATCCCTTGGAAATCCTGTGAGTTAGGTGCTCTTATTAGCCCCATTGTTCGGAGCACAAAACTGTAATGCAAGAAAATTAAGTCAGTACCAGCATCACTTGGCCAGGGTGGGAGAGCGAGGACTCGGATCTACACCTCTTTCAAGTCCTAGATACTTAACTCTGTGCTGCCCGACCCCCCACTCAAAGTGGAAATAGTGGTGGGATGAAGATGAAAGATACTGCATTTGATTTTTAAAAGCCAACAGCAGCAACCACAAAAGCAGTTGTCTTTCCTTCCCTACCTCTCTTTCCATTGTTTTAATGAGTTCCCATCTCCACACTTTTAACGAAAAAATCCAACAGAATAAATACCAAACTTGAGATTTTTATATTATCATTTCTAATTCAACAATGCAGAAACAAACAAAGGCCAAACGTCAGGCCTAGCTGGAAAGGGGTCTGAAGAGCCCAGGGTCCCATCGAGGTGGGAATCTGTCAGTGGCTTCCGGAGGAGGAAGGTCCCAGCTGGGGGGGGATATATCTGCTTTTCATGAAAAAAGCAATATCTAGTAATAGCTATTGAGCACAACTTGGGCAACAAAGTGTCTTTCTTAATTCTTTGAATACAAGAAATCATGTTATACTTTCTAGTCATTCCCAGAAATGTCTTTGTTATCCAGAAAGTTATTTCTATTCACTTTGACTTAAATCTTTTTTTGTTAACCTAAGACAGTCCTCTTAGAAAAGGTCAATGTGATCATTACCTCCTGAGATTATTTCTCTGTGAATTCAAAATACCACTGTGGAATGTTTTTCTTGAGAATCAATTTAGAAATAAATGGTGCAATGAATTCTGGAGTAATGCATCAGCCATGGACAACTAGAGTGCTTCAGACAGTTTGTAAAAACTGATTGGCTAAAAATCGCTATGAGAAAAACACTACAGGTCATTTCCTAGAAACGTTCTGTTTTGTTTAAATGATTTAAAATGGTTGAGGGGGGATATGACACCCCCTCGGGGACTGTCACAAGAAATCAAACGCAGCTTAGCAAAGAGACAGACGTGGAAATGCGGTATTTATCCGGGGAAATGAGGGTGTTGGCAGGGAAAAATGTAACTCCCGACCTGTTAGCTGTCAGATGTGCAGGACCCACGATCTCCACGACACAGAATGAAGTCACGAACTTAGAAAGCCAGGAGAGTTTTACTGGGAGGAAGGAGGAGAGGAAGAGTAGCTCCTGGATCTCCAGAAGGGGTCTCGAGTGGATGGCCACCAAGGCTCTTTGTCGGGGGTAATTTATCCAGCAAAATCACAGTGTGGGTGCAGTGTGGGCCAGACTGCAATTAACCTAGAGGACTCCGAGTACGGTTGCTTAGCTAATATTGCTCCAGGAGGGAAATCAGTCACGTGGCAACGTACATGGAAGGAACAAAGGAATTCTCAGAAAGGCAGGGGAGTGTGGGACCAGGTAGTCTGGTCACCCACCTGTGTGCCTCATGCCTGTCTGGGCCCACTGGACCGGCTGGTGCTGACTACAGTACAATCTCACACTGCTGCTTCTGTCTAGGGAGACTCACTGGCCGGGTCATCCCTTCCCCGTCCCTGAGGCCTGGCTCCCTTCAGATTTGCCTCCAGCCACAATTCTGATGTCTCTATTTTATTTTATTTTATTTTTTGTGGGCTGACTTCCTTGGGGACCTGATCCCTCTCTGACTGCACAATAATTTTTATCTAACTTAGCTGTCTGTAATAGTCTGATTAAATAAAGTGGAACCAGCCCTCACGTTAACAAATCCCTTAAAGAGGAAGTCATGCTTGGCCTTGGTCATCTTGTCAAGACTCAGAGGCTGGGCGGCCAAGAGCAGCGTCGCTGCAGCTGTGGGAAGGACAAGCTGGAGTTTGTTTCTCAGGCCGGGTTCAACATTTCGAAAGCTTGACTGAATTAAAGTCTTTATTAAATTTATAAAGAACCCACCAGTCACAGCTGGCCTCCTAATACTGCTGGAGTGCGAGTCCCGGGCAGGAGAGCCCTCCCTGGCCGCACAGCTCCTGCTTGCCCTTCTCAGATCTCTGGCTCATGCAGGGAGACTGCCTGCTGCATGTCTTGAAAGTTTCCTGTATCCTGCATCTTCTCCCCTCTAACATCTACTAGACAAATACAATCTTTGAGGTTAGAGATGTATTACACGGTTATCTGTTTGTGTGGAAAACTTGCCAGCCTAAAAGCACTTTGAGATTTAAACACGCGCATGATCGCTTGGGCGTGAGGTTCAGTGCAGACTCCAGGTCAGTAAGTCACAGAGGGCCTTAGAGTCTGCACTTCCAGCTCAAGGTCCTCGGTCCAAAGATTCTACTTTGAAGACCCGGAATCTTAAAGACCTGGTTTCAGATTCTCTCTTCTCACAACCTCAGTTTTCCCTCTTGTAAAATGGAGGGCTTTGGATCCTTTGTGATTCTGGCCAGAGCAGCATCATGAGGCGTGGAGCGCAGGAGAGGCAGGTGTTTGTCCAGTGGGCATCTGTCCTGAATTTTCTTTCTTTTTTTTTTTTTTTTTTTTGTGCTGGGGATCGAACTCGGGGCCTTGTGCTCACAAGGCGAGCACACTAACTACTGAGCTAAATCCCCAGCCCCATCTGTCCTGAATTTTCAAGGACTCCCATTATAACACCAGGAAGATAAAACAAGGTGAACTCAAACGAGGCAGGAAATACAGTTTGTATTCTGACAAGTCCAGCATATCACGGTTGTATTCACCTGTGCCAGCGTTCAAAGATCTGGCTTTAAATAAGTCGTATGACCAATAAATGAACATTCTAACTGTGCTGCCCTTTACTCAAATAAGCTACCTGGTTGGCTTAATTCTTCCTGTAACTTGCCCAGCGGAAATTACTAATTACCAATAGTAACCAGGCATAGTCACAAAAGAGTACTGCCTTTAGATCTTGAATGTAATTTTAGCCAGAGTACACGTGAGGATAAAATACCCCTTAATATAACATTTTATTTGTTATGAACCTGCCAGTGTAAGGGAATTCAGAGCTTTCTTGTTTTCCAGGGCCCTCTCAGACATTCCCTTCCTAGTGAGGTCGTCCGAGGGCCTCCTGTACCTCTCCCGCCCTGCACACCTCCCGTGGAGCAGACACAGATTGGGCTCAGGCCCACTTAGCTGTGTGTCCGTTTGTGTCTAAGGCATCCTGATGACTAGCACGACAGTGTGGGAACTTGGAGCCCAGGGACACGGATGCACATGTCGGCGTCCTTGTCAGGCAACCGTGAGGCCGGGAAAGTTGTGGCCTGGCTGCTCTCCTGGCTTGCTTTTTAATAAGCCAGATTGTAAGCCATA